>JAODAL010043998.1:0-33305 GCA_025379985.1 Phyllomedusa bahiana
TGTCTTTGACTTTTTTTTCTGTGGCTTTTAAAACCCCAAATTGTCTTGCCTAAGATGTACACGATACAGTTTGCTGTTGTGGATGTTAATTCCAGCTTCTCCATCCCTGTTTGGGTGTAAGAATGAAGTTGTTGTTCCTCTCCCATAGACTTTAATGGTCATCGGCAATAATCTTTTATCGACTATCGGATATCTTATTGATAATTGCCGATATCGATTATCGACCCGATGACGATAGTCAACGTAATCGCTCATCACTAGTTGTTTTAATGGCATAGGACTGCCAAAATAAAAATAAAAAAATACTGCCAATAATTCTAAAAAATATTGTGCCTTATGTTTGAAAACCGTCTAGCAGTAAGACTGTCTTTGTTGCCCATTGCAACCAATCAGAGCTCAGCATTGATTTTATATAGTGTTCTAGAAAAATAAAAGCTGAGCTCTGATTGGTTGCTACGGCAACAAAGACAGTCATACTGCTAGACGGGTTTAATACATAAGACCCATTGTTTTCCAGGAATATTGGTTGTAACAAAAATACTACTTTCTGATGCAATGGGATCACCTTGTGTGTTGTGTATTGTACAGTGGAGTTTAGATTCCCAATTAATATGCATATTAGATATTGAAGAGAAGGGGCTTATGGGAATTGATAAAGATGGCAGTGTGCTGTGTAATGTGACACCTAGTCTGCTTAATTCATTCTTGGTGAGCCACGCAGTTGCAATAATATGAGATAAGTGAGACGGAAGCCCATCACAGTCAGGGCTGAGGTGTTTGTTGGTGCAGTGCATTGGCACGGGCAGTACGGTAAGATGGGCGCAAGCCCGTTATGGAGATGGCGAATTTGACTGAAGGTTGTTGGCTCATGAGAGCATGGTGGCAGCTTTAGCAGGACATGTTATAAGTGTGCGTGTGGAAGGGGGAGTGTATTTTATGTGGATTCTCTGATGGCTAATTGGTGAGCACCTGAACGGGGTGTTTACCTAACATGATATAAAAGGAAGTGAGCTCAGACCACATGTGATCGGACCCTAAGCCTTGATAAAGCCAGGTTAGCTGGCGAAACATGTCGGCGAGGTCAGATATGACGTTTTAATTGTGATCTCTCACCTCTGTCTACAAGTGTCACGTGCTGCAGTCGGTGTCACAAGGGGGCCTTTTTTGTTCTGTGTCTATGAGTTTAGGGACGACTGCCCAAGTAGTTGGCTTGGGATCCCTTACTGAAGCTAGTACTTTGCTATAGATATAAGGCTCCCCTGTTAGTAGGTGGGGTTCCACCAGACTTGATAATAGAAAGGGAGTTATTCCCTCTCTCAGAAGCTAAAAGGGATAAATGATGAGGTTATAGATCAGGTTTTTAAATAGTGTGTATAGAGGTTAAGAGTTAGATATAATAAAAGTTACGTTTTAGTGTTTAACAGATAGAGAACTGATAGAGTTTAAGTTTGCCTATGGCAAAATGGTAAATATTGTGTAATGTATAACACTGCTATTTACTTGCACAGTAAGACAGCATCATGTGCAGAAAAGCAGCAATGCTCACTGTACACTGAGGGTGCTGCTGTTTTCTACGAGGTGCATACGCATCTGTGTGTGTGTGCTGCATATGCCTAACCATATAATCAACCCCCTTACTTGACATATTTTAAATAGAAGAAATGTCCAATTGAGGTTGAAAGTAGTAAAATACATGATTAATTGAGAAGCAAATAAAATGATGACAAACAGGACAAAAAACATCTGACGCGGTTCAGGCCCACAACATACTGGCGCTTGGTCGGAGCTACTGTGTCGTGGGCCTGAAATGCAAAAGATGTTTTTTGTCTTGTTTGTCATCATTTTATTTGCTTCTCAATTAATCATGTATTTTACTACTTTCAACCTCAGCTGGACATTTCTTCTATTTGAAATTTGGAGTTTTTGCATTTGCATGTGCACTCCGTGCTGAGATCCTATGCTACAGGTGAGCTGGTTTATTCTTCTCTCTCCTTACTTGACATAATCGCATGTATGTCTTTGTACAGATAAAACTGGTTGCCATATTTTTTGTTCACACAGTACAACAACATTATAATCCCAATTAGGGCTGTTATTTAGTAGTAGCAATGAATTATTCAATCCTTTTGTTACACTGCTAGAGATGACCAATGTATTGACAAATTGCTTTTCTGGATTTCCACAGAATCACCTACAAAATAAGAAAGGAAAATCACCATGGTAAGTAACATTATGAATGTTGACTGATTGTAACTCTGTCCATTAGAACACATTAAGTCATTTAGAGAATGAACATCTCCCAGTAGCATGCACATGCTTTCACAGACAGGGCTCAAAGGAACGTCATCCGTTTCTTAATTGAATTCTTGTGATGGTTCTTAATGTATATCAGTACAAAAGTAAAAATGGAATGCAAATGTCCAATGCCAAAGTTGAATGTGACTTTTTTTTTTTTTTTAAAATTTAAAAAGGTTTTATTAGAAACAAATCATTACAAATGAAGTAGATATGAAGGCATTGCCAGCATAGATTGTAACAACAGTGCAAAACATGAAAACTATTAACACAAAAATAGTCTCTCTGGTAGAGCCCATGAAAGAGAATTCAACTGGCGTCGATGTCCAAATGGTACATCAGTTATAAACGCGGTAAATAATGCAGTGTTCAATAACGCACGGTTATACAGCAGAACAAAGGAACCTAGAGAGTAAAACATGTAACATGAGGAGCAATGGCAATTAGAGAAACAATTAACGGCCTGTGTAGTAGAGGACTGTGAGAGTCCCATGTGCTCACGTTAGATCAGAGGTAGAGGATTAAGCCTCGGCTGTAGGAAATACATATAATACTGACAATTAAACACACTCAACACACATACTGTCACGGCACTCGGCGCCGCGGTTCGCCACGGCCGTCCCCCTGCGCTTACGGGGTCCGGCGCAGGAGCTGCGGCTGCCCGCAGCCGTGGTCCTTCTGCTTCTGGGCTGGAAACCCCGTACTCACCAGTCCCCGCTCCTGTCTCCGGCTCTGACAACCGCCGCGCGCGTACCCGTTGCTTAAGGTGCGCGCGCGACGGCTGGACTGGATTTAAAGGGCCAGCGCGCCGTGAATTGGTTATTGAAGGCCGCTGGTCCTTTGTAAGGTACACGCCCCCCAGCACTCTCTGCCAGTTTGTTGGTGTGTTTACCGTGCGGCTAGAGTGTATTGCTGTTCTGTCCTGATTACCCGTGTACCAGTCCGCTTGCTTACGTTTCCTGACCTTGCCTGTTTGCCGCCTGCCCTGACCGTCTGCCTGTCTCTGACCACGAACCTCTGCGCCTGCCCTGACCTTCTGCCTGTCCCTGACTACGTCTCTGGATTACGTCTTTGTATCACGCTGTACCCCGGCCGCCATCGCAAGCCAGTCACGTCAGGGTTAACGACCTGGTAGCCTCATGCCGCAGCAAGTCCATCCCGCTTTGCGGCGGGCTCTGGTGAAAACCGGGGGCTTCTTAGACTCCGTTCCCTGGCGTGGTTTAGCTATCATTGCTTGCGTTGGCCCAGCGAATCCACTCCTGCGTTACAGTACAAACCTGGCCATGGATTCCTCCAGGGTACCTCTGCCCGATCTCCGGGACGTCACGACAGCTGTCGCCCAGCAGAGTCAACGTATCGACCAGCTAGCGGCCATGATGCAGAACCTTGCGACCCGTCTGCCTCCACTGGCTGCCGCCGCCGCACCCGCATCTGTTGCTCCGGCATCCATTGCTCTCCCTGCTTCGGTATCGGGACCCTCTCTGCAGCTGCCACTCCCCTCTTGCTACGATGGAGACCCCAAGAAGTGCCGTGGGTTCATCAGCCAGTGCTCCATCCACCTCAAGATGATGGGGCGCCAATTCCCTACAGAGCGTGCCAAGGTGGCCTTCATAATCAGCCTCTTGTCTGGAGAAGCCTTGGCTTGGGCTACTCCATTATGGGATCGAGGGGATTCTCTGACGGCGGACCTCCAAACCTTCCTCCGGGGGTTCCGCACAGTCTTTGAGGAACCAGGCCATACTTCTTCGGCTGCCGCTCCGGCTTCGTCAGGGCGACACCACAGTCGGTCAGTATTCGGTGCAGTTTCGCACTCTCGCTTCGGAGCTGGACTGGAACAACGAAGCGTTGGTGGCGACGTTTTGGCAAGGCTTTCTGGGGAAAGGAACCCAAGGGGATGACCCGTTCCCCCCCGCTCGGGTTTTCTACCAGCTGTTTTGGATGACCTTTCCATTTCCCCCACCCGAGTGGATATTGGGTTTCCCCGGGAAAGGCAAAAAATAAATTTCCCCCTTCAACGGGGAAACCGCCCCACCCAAAGGCCCTTTTCCCCCCCGCTTGGCCCCCCACGTTCCAGCGGTCCCTTTTTCCTCCCCCCGTGGTCTCTGAAGGGGAAAACCTATGCAGGTCGAGAGGGGCCCACCTGCCCCCGGGGAGGAACGTTCTCAGGTGTCGAAGCGCTGTGCTTCTATTGTGGCGGTTCTGGCCTTTTTCTTTGGGGGAAATGTCCGGCCCCCTGGGAAATTTTCCGACCTAGGGCTCCCCCCCTGGGGAGAGGGACCCTAGGGGGCAGAGGGGCCTCCCCCCGTTGACCCATGGGTATGAAATTTTTTTGTTTCCCCCGGCCGACGCCCTTTCGGCCCCCCGGGCCTTTATTAAATTTTCCCCGGATCGGGGGGGAAAAAAATTTTCATAAGCCACGAACTTTTTGGCCCGGGTTTTTGTCTTTCCCCTTTTGTTTCCCGTTGCAAAAACCCTATTTTTTTTTCCCCCGGGGGTTCCAGTGGCGAATGCCTTAAGGACGCTATCGCTTTTTTTTACTCCCCCCCTTTTCCCTTGCAGTTTGGGGGCCCTTTCCAAAGGTAAACGTTGCCCCTTCTTTTCCTGCCTCGGATCCCCCGGAAATCCTTCTGGGCCTCCCTTGGCTGGGGACCATACCCCGACCTTGGATTGGGAAGGGTAACATGGGGGGGTTCCACGTGTCCTCAGTTGCCTGTCTTAACCGAAAATTCGCTCCTCGGGGCTGCCCCCTGAAGTCTCCCAACCCCTCCTCCAGGTTACCTTTACCCCCTTACGGGGATTTTTTCGGGTTTTCCTTTTCGGAAGAACAGGCCAAAACGTTCCCTTTCCCCCCGGGCCCTTTTATGCTGTCCCTTTTGACCTCCCCAACCTGGCTTGGTACCCCCCTTCCGCCGGGGCCCCGGGGGGTTTACCCCCTTTTTCCTTTCCCGGGAGGACTAAGGGATGTCTGAGAATACAACCCCCAAAGGGGAGAACCTTTTCCGGGCAAAGGGCTTCTTTTTGGGGAAATCGGCTTCCCCCCTCCGGGCCCCGGCAGTGCGGCTTTCTTTTTTTTTCCCCAAAAAAGAAAATTTTTAAGGCCCTGGTCTCCTTCCCCGGGGGGGGGGCCCCTGGCCATGGGGGTTTTTTATTGGGGGCCCTTAATAAAATTACTAAAAAAACCTGCTACCGCTTGCCCTTTTGATCTCCGAACCCCTTGGGCGGCCTGCGTGGCGCAAAAATTTTTTCCCAAGTGGATTACGGGGGTTGCTTATAATTTAATTCGTTATTCGAGAAGGCGTTGAGGGGGGAAAACGGCTTTTAAATTAGCGGGGATCCCAAACTTCGATTTATCGGTTATGCCATTCGGTTCTGCAAGGGTTTCCTGCTGTTTTTCCCGAACTTTGGGTCAACGGGGATCTTCCGGGGGAACTCTTTTACAGCTGTTTTGGAATTGTCTACTTGGACGTTTATTCAAATTTCCTTTTCCCCCGGATTCTTAAGTCATCGCCACCACGTCCCGCCAGGGCCCTCAGGCGATTCGACCCATCTTTTTTTGAAAAAAAGAAAAAATTTTCCCTTTAAACCCGTCCCAAATTTTAACCTTTTTAGGGTCCCATCGTCTCTAAATAAGGGCCTCAGATGGATCCTTCAAAAACCTTCCGCAGTGTTGCAGTGGCCAAAAACCGGGGGGCCTTGGGGCCCTTTAAAAGGTTCCTGGGGTTTGCCAATATTAGGGGAAAATTTTATTCCACCCCTTCTCAAAATTTTGTGGTCCCCTTTGGGGGCCTAATTAGAAAAAACCGGCCCAATCCCAAAACCCCTGGCCCCGAAGTCAAGAAGCCTTAAAACAGTCTCAAATGGGGCATTAAAGTCTGCCCGGTTTGTTGGGCCGGAAACCCGAAACCCGGCCCTTTCCCATTTGGAAGTTGGAAATGCTTCCCCCGGTGGGGGTGCCGGGCTGTCCCCCTTTGCAGAGACCCCCCTGGGAAAAATGTGTGGATTTTTCTCCAAAAACTTTTTTCCCCCTCGAGAAGAATTTAAACCCAATAGGGGTTTGGCGAGTTCGGGCCCATAAAGTTGGCCTGGTAAGAGTGGGTCACCTGTTGGAAAGGGGGGGGCTGTCCCCCTATTGACATCTTTCCGCCAAATTAAAAACCTCCTATATCTTCAGTCGGCTCAACGCCTAAACCCCCGGGCAGGCCAGATGGGTTTCGCTTTTTTTTGCCCGTTTTAATTTCCGGGCTACACTTTGGGCCACCCGGGGGAAAGAACGTAAAAACCCGGGAAGCCCTATCTCGTGCCTCGGATCGGTGGGCTTGAGCCCTCCGCCAAAGAAAATTATTTTCCCCTTAAAAAGGGCTCTTGGGGGTTCCCCCGTGGATCTTCAAACACTTCCCCCCCGGGGAAGAGTATTTGCGCCCTCCCCCTTGGGGGCCCGAACCCTGAGGTTTGGGGACTTCTTTTTCCCAAAATTTGGCTGGGCATCCGGAGTCCAAAAAGTCCTCTTCGCGGGTTTTCCCGTTTTTTCTGGTGGCCCCCCCCTTGCTCAAAGATGTCAGAACTTTTTTGTTGGCCTGCTCCTCCTGTGCCCAAAAAATGGGTTTCCTTTCACCTAAAACCCCGGGGGCCTCCTGTTTGCCCCCCCCTGGGGCCAAAAAAAAACCCTGGACCATTTTCCCCTTTGGACTTTTTTTCCCCTTTTTCTCCCCCCTCATCTGGAAAACACGGTAAATCTGGGGGTGACCGATTTTTCCCCAAAAATTTGGGGCCCACTTTTTCCCACTGCCTGGGTTACCTCTCCCCCCCCTTGGCCCAACTTTTTTTCCCATCACATTTTCCGCTTGCACGGTCCCCTTTGCCATTTGTTTTAAACAGGGGGGGCCCAAAGGTTTATTGCAAAATTTTTTGGCGGGGCCGGTCTGTCAGTTGCGATTGCGTTTTTCTCTGCTACCACCCTCAAAACAAAAGGGCGGGTTTAGAGGGGTTTTAACCAGGTGTTGGGAACCTACTTGCGGACTTGTGTCTCCCTCGTCAGGTAACGGGGCCCGATCTTTCCCCCTGGGCGGAGTTTTTTTAAAAAATTTCTTTGGATTGGGGAACCCGCTGGGGTCTCCCCCTTTTTTGTCGTTTTTGGGTTACATCCCCCCACCTTCCTCTAGCTACCTCGTCTCTTGCCCCTGCCGGGGGTTTTGCCAAGAAAAGGACATAAGGCTCTTGGAAAAACTCACAGGGACAGGCCCTGATACGGTTCTGTCCGCACCAAGCTTCGGCTGGACAGGTACGTAGGCCCCCGCCCCTTTTTGAGCCCGGCGTTTGGGTTTTGGGGGTTACCCGGGGAAAGTTACATCCGCTTTAAGGGTCCCAAATCTAAAAAGGTGGGTTCCCAAGATTTGGGGGGCCCCTTTTGGTGGTATTTCCCGGGTGACTTTTCCCAAAGTCCCCTTTATTAAGCCCCGCTTGCCCCCGGCTCTACGTTCCCTAACGCGTTTAAATGCCCCCTCCTCAAAAGCCGGTGGTGCTAAACCCGCTTCCCCCGTAGATCTGTCTCGCCTTTCCGTTGTAATACAGATCCATTTTTGAGGCGGGGGAGGTGCTGGCGGGGGAAGAGGTGGGGGGGAAAAGGGGTTCCCTTCCCTTTATTAAACGGGAAAGGGTTGGGGCCGGAGGAGCTTTCCCATGGGAAAACCCGGGAGGCCAACCTGTCCCCTGATCTCCTCCAAAATTTCCCAAAGGAAGGGGGGGAGAGTTTAAGGGGGGGGGGGGGGGTGCTGTCACGTTTTAGGGGGTTTCCGGGCGGGTTTCCGGGGTCCCCCGCAGCCTTTGGCCCTTCGGGCTTTTTGGGTGGAAACCCCCCGTTAAATTTCCCCCAGCCCCCCTCCCTGTCCCCAGGCCTCTGATACTAAACCCCCCGCGCGCGTACCAGGTTGCTTAAGGCCGTCCCGCGGCCCGGCTGGACTGGTTTTAAAAGGGCCAAGGGGGCCCCTTTAATTGGGTTATTGGGACGGCCCGTGTCCTAAAATAAGGTACACGCCCCCAGCAACCCCCTCTGCCAGTTTTTTGGGGTGTTTTTTAGTGCTCTAGAGTGTTTTTCCTGTTTTTTCCTGATTACCCATGTCCCAGTCCGGGGGGTTTACGTTTCCAAACCTTGCCTGTTTGGCCCCCCTGAAATGACCTCGGCCGGGTCTCTGCCCAACAAAACATTTGGGGCCTGCCCGGGCCCTTCTGCCTGTCCCTGATTACGTCTTGGATTTACGTCTTTTGTCCCACGCTTTTTTACCCCGGCCCCCAAATCGAAAAACCATTTAAGTCGGGGAAAACAACCGGGGTAGCCTCACCCGCACCCAAGTCCATCCCTTTTTGGGGCGGGCTCTGGTAAAAAACCAGGGGAAAATTGGGACTCCCCCCCTTTGGGGCGTGGTTTAAAGCTTCATGGGTTTGGGTTTGGCTCAGCGAATCCCCCCCGCGTTACAATACCTAAAATCACATTTAAAAGGGGGGGGGGGCAAGGGGGTAGGGAACGGGAGGGGAAGGGGGTGAGTTTGGAGGGATTTCTTAGTGGGAAGTCTTAAATTTAGTTGGTGTGGGGAGTGGTGGGGCCCCGAAAAGCGGGGAATTGGGAAATTGAAACCAAGGTCCCCAAAATCTGTGTAAAGAAAACCCCTATCTTTCCTCTTGTTTGTGGACCTAAAAGTTCCCCCCTTTCGTAAAACAGGGGAAAACCTCTTTTTTCCCAATCCTAAATTTCAAAAGGGGGTTTGGGGGTTTTGTTTTTCCAATCCCTTTGGGAAATAACTTTTTTGGCCGTCGGGCAGGAGTTTTCAGGGGAAAAAGCTTTTTATAGGGGGGGATTTGCCCTTTATTAAAACAAAAACAGAAATTTGCGCGGCAGGGGCCCCTTTAAGGGATAGATTTTCCCGGTAAAAATAACCTAAATGACGGGGTTTTACACTGAAACCCAGAACCCCGTCAGGAACGGGACGTCCCCATATTTTGGAGCATGGCCCCCTTTAAAAGGTTTCCCCAAACGCCAAACGGGCCCTTTCGGGGGGACCTGGGGGGAAACCATTTTTTGGGAGTACAGGGGGAAAACCCTATACCATCGACCCCAAAAAAATTTTGAATTTGGTCTCCTGACCCCTTGTTGAAAAACAACAGCTTTTGATTTAAGTCGAAAATTTTTTCCCTTGTTCAGGGGAAAAAGCATGCCCCAAAGGTCTTTTTCCCAAGCAGCAAAATTGGGAAAGGGGAAAGATCCCCCTGTCACCTCCCAGACAACTGGGAGTAAAGTTGTAGATAAAAAGTGTTCGGGGGAAAAGTTTTGGGGAAAACCAAAATTTGGGCTCAAAATTAGGACAGATCCCCTGGGTTTGGAGGTCCCCCAAAAACAACCCAAAAAAAAAAGCCTAATTTAAAGGGATATTAAAAAGTCAAAGAAGCGGGTTTAGGGTTTTGTTTTTAGCCAAAACCCCGGGACAGGGGGGACAATTTGAGCTCCAAAAAACCCAACTTGATAAAAAGGCGTAGAGGAGCCCGTTTGGGGCCCCCCAAAAAAAAAGGGGGACGGGCCCCAGGCCAGGGGGGGAAAAAAAAGGGGAAACCCGGAAATTGGTTTAAAAGAGGACTGCTCTAAAAATTAGGGTCTGAATGCCTTATGAGAAAACCGGGGTTTGGGGAAATATGTTTAAAGAAAATGAGAGGGGGTTTTTGGGTTCACAAGCGAAGGAGCCCAAGGATCCATGGGGAGCGAATGCGAGGAAAAAGGAAAGGGACAGTCAGGGGCCCAATGGGGGGGTCCAAAATTTTCCCTGTATAAAGGGGCATCCCATGTCCAGAAAACCCTGCATACGCTGTACCCGGGTTTAAATATTTCCCTTTGCAATCGGGGAAGTCCAAAACCCGCCTAGTTTTTTGTGTCGGGTTTTAAGAGTAGTTTTAGTTGGGCCTGGGAGAGAGGGGGGGGCAGACAAAGGACGTAAAGAGACGCTATATGGGGGCCCCAAAAAAAATTTTGGGGGTTTAGAGCCCAGGGTTAGTTTGTAAAAGATACGGGATGCGGGCAAAATTTTCATCTTCAGAATATTAACCCCTCCCAAAACCAAAGGGAAAAACCCCTGTTTGGTTCAGGAGGGTAGATCCCCGCGATTGGGTCTAGCTGCAGATTCCCAAAAATTTAGGGGGAAAAAAATTTTTTTAAAAATTACCAGAATGGTAATCCCTAGGTTCGACAAAACCTCTAGAAGTGCACACGAAGGGTAGTCTTTTTTGGGGCTGGTAAGGGAAATGAGGGGGGATAAACCCTTTCACTCATGGCTCAGATTTTTAAAAAAGTTAATTTTAAAAATTCCCACCCCATGGGCCCAAAAAATCCGGGGAAAACAGGCCCTTAGAAAAGGGAGGGAAAGGTGGGTTTGTTTAATTACTAGAAGGAATTGTCCGGGAAAACGGGGCATTTTAAAATTCTTTCCCGGCAATAGTTTAAAAACCTTTTAATGTCAGGATCATTGCTATTGCGGATAGAAACCCCCCATGACCAGGATATACAGGGGGGGGGAAAAAGGGGCAACCCTGTCTTTGTGCCGTTAGTGATTGAGAAAGACCGTAGGAACCCTTGTTTTTTTTTAAATTTTTGCGGAAAAAGGGGGCTGGTAAAGGGGCCAGAACCCCGGAGAGAAAGGGAGGTCCCATCCCCAGGGCGCCGAAAAAGGTAAACAGTTAAAGATGTCCATTTAGGGTCCCCATCAAAGGGGCCTTTTTCGGCGGGCCCCGGGATAGGGGCCAAAAAAAGGGATCTTGCGGGGTTGGGGGGATGATGTTAAAGATGTCTATTTCTTTTTAGGGGTTGTTGGGCCCCCTGCCCGGGACAAAAACCCCCCCTGATTCGGATGGCCCCAAAGCTTTGGGGAAGCACCCGGTTTAGTCTTTTTTGCCCAAGGGGAAGCTTTGCGTAAATCTTGATGTCAACATTCAACAGGAGTTTGGGAAAAATTTGCTGCCCCCAAATGGAGGGATTCCCCTTTCCTGGGGTTTTTGGGAAAATTTGGGGAAAAATTTTTGGGGTGAGGTTTCGGAAAAAAGGGAAACGGGTGGTCCCCTTGGGCACATGGGTTGAAGGCGTGGGGTAATAAGGGTTCAGTTCATCCCTGAAAAGGGTTTTTTTGAATTTGTCCCCTGAATCCGCGGGAAAAACCCGACGCTTCCCGTCGGTAAGCCTCGAATTTAAACCCGAAGCAGTTTCTGAATCCTGAATAAGGATTCAAAAATCCGAGAAATCAATAACGGGAGAAGGATCTTAGGGGGAGTTGGGGGGAAAACCCGATTCCCCGGCGGGGGGGGGGGGGCTGTTGGGTATTGTAAAATTAGGTAGAAAAAAGTGAAAAGATTTTCCCTATTTCCTCTGTCGTGTGAACCATGGAACCATTTTTTCCGACCTTGTTTTGGGGTATAAGCATTGTGGATACCGTGCTGCCCGTGCCTCCCAACACCCCCCCCAACCCCCTTTTTGCTGTACTAATTTGAGGCGGCTTCGGGCCCCCCCCTTTGGGAAAAATTGGGTTTACCCGAAATTTCCCAAATAAATGCTTTAAACCCTAATTGGCCCCCTAGGGAATTTTTGACGGGTATTGCCCCCAGAGCATGCTTTGTTTTCTTGAGGGTTCCCGCGTGGGGACCTTGGGGTAGGGCCCAAATTTTAAATAGTCGCCCCGTCCCTCTTCAGCCTCGGAGCCATGCCTATCAAGGGAAAACCCCGTATTTAAAAATTTGGGGGGCCTCCCATTGAATCAACAGGGAAAAAGGCATCATTGCTTTGATCCTGTATAAAAATTTTTCAATCGTTCGGGATAGGGCTGCTAAAACCCCAAAAAGTGTCCCAAAGCAGCGACTCATTTATTCGCCATGACCCCGGGAAAGGGCCCAGAGGCAGAAAAAAAGGGTTAGGAGCAGTAAAAAAAACCGGGCCCGGGATTTGGGCCGATAGGAGGGGTTTTGGCCCCACCTCCGTTGAGGAGGGCCCAAGGCAGTGCCCCGTGTGACACCAAATATAAAAGTCCCAAGCCCGGGTATATACATTGTGAAAGGGTTTGGGGAAAAGAAACTAAAGTCTTTTGCTTTTTGGGTTTTTAAACGGGGAGACATCACAGAGTTGTAATAGAGTTTATGCTTTTTTAATGGCTTTAAAGGGGGAGTAGGAAAAATGATGGGCTTACCAGATGAGGTTTTTCTAGGAAAAGGGTCCAAAAGGGGGGCATTTTAGTCCCCACATAATACGATTTGTTGCCCTTTGGGCCCCAAAAAACGTTCAATTTTCCAAAAGGGCGGGGCAAGGGGAAAAACCCGCTGCCCCTTTATTTGGGGAAAATAAACGTTTAAAAAATAGGAAGAGGTGGCCCCCACATCAAGAATTTAGGATGATGTAACGCCCGTTGGGGGTCAGGGCCAAAATTCTGGACCGGTGGGACAAGAGGGTTTTGGAGGGCTTTTCCCCAAAAATCCCTGGGACCTGGGACTCCCCCCCCACCCAAATTTTCAAAAAAACCAATATTTGCCCCAAAAAAAATTAAGGGTACCCCTTTTTTCGTTTATTTAGGGAATGGGCCTTTTCTTTTAAGTGGGTCCCCCTTTCAGGAAACACCCCCTTTAAATCGCTTTTTTGAAAATGGTTTAAAAATTTCCTGGGAACCCTTTTTTGGAAAAAGTTGGAATTTCCCTTGGGGGGGGTTTTGCCATATCTCTTTGCCCCCCGGGCGGGAAGGGGGGAAAAGGGGTTTTCCGGGGGGGAGAAAATAAATTTAAATCAAAAAGGGGGGGGGGGGGGGAAAAAAACCACTCACAACACTTAAAACAACCCCCACAAAACCCCGGAAGCAGGCGGGCACAAAAAACCGCAGCGGAACTACGGGATTGGCTTTAAAAAAGGGGCCCAAAAATCCCCCAAAACCTAGGAAGAGGTTTTATTTCTGGGGGCTGGGCCTATTGGGGGGGGACAAAAAAAACCATATGTTTGCAAGGGCCCCTGGCCCCCATAGTATCCAGACTCCATCGGGCCACATATGGCCCTCAAGAAGAAAAAAGTGAGTAAAAGGTGACCCCCAAAAATATTTGGAAAGGGGGAACCGTTTAAAATTTAAAGTTAGGGGGACCTTTTATATAAACAAGGAAAAAAAAGAAGTCCAAGGGGTGATGGGGGGGGGGTAAAAAAAGGAAAAAAAAAAGGGAGGAGGGGCGGGGGGGGGGGGGGAATGTTGGGGGGAAAAAAAACAAAAAAAAAAAGGGGGGGGGGGGAGGGGAAAATGGGAAAAAAAGGGAAAAAAAAAGGAGGGAAAAAAAGGGGGGGGGAGATATGGGGGGGGGGAAAAAAAAAAAGGGGAAAAAGGAAAAAAAAAGGGGGAAAAGGAAAAGGGAAAAAAAAAGGGGGAAAAAAAGGGAAAAAAGGGGGAAAAAGGGGGGGTTAGTGTTCCCGGGGGGGGGGGAAAAAGGAAAAAAAAAAAAGGCAGTTTGGGAAAGGGCCGCGGGGGGGGTCTAGGGTTTGTTTGGGTATAATCCGGCCTCCCCCGGGGGCGGGGCCGGGGGTTAGGGGTTGAAATTTGGGATGGGTCCCGGGGGGGGAAAAAATAAAAAAAGGGCCCAAAAAAAAAAGGGGGGAAAAAAAAAAAAACGGAAAAAAAAAAGGGAAAAAAAAAACCCGGAAAATTTGGGGCCAAAAAAAAAAAGGGGGGTCCGGGGGGGGGTTGGGGGGTGGGGGGGGGGGAAAAATTTTTTGTTTTGGGTGGGGGGGGTTGGGTTTATGGGGGGGTTTTAGCCCCGGGGTTTGTTTGGGTTTAGACGTTTAGGTCCCTTTTGGGGGGGTAAAACCCCCGGAAAAAGGGCCCATTTGGGCCTCAAAAAAAAAGGGGGGGGGATTGTAAAGATTTTCTTTTCCCCTTTAAACAGGGGAAGAGGAAACCCCACCGATAGGGAATTTTGGCGCTCCCGCAGCACAGAGGGGAAAAGGCTTTAGAGAACTCTCTGAGCCCGGGGTTTTGTTGGAGAATCTTTTTAAAAAAAGTTGAGGTACACCTTTGAAAAAAAATTTTTGCCTCTGGCGGGCGCACCACAAAATATCGTCCTTTAACCGGTAAAAATTGACCCGGCAGATAACGTCCCTTGGTTTCTTGGGGTCTAGCGCTGGGGGGCAGAGGGACCCTAAAGGGTTTGGGCTATTTCAATTGGGGGCCGCAGGTGGAAATTTTTCTTTCCAAAGGGAAGGGCCCTTAAAAAAAAATTGTTGGGTTTTTTTCAGGGGTTAACTGGGGTAAACCAAGGTTGGCCGGGGTTCAGGAAAAGGGGAAACTTTATTTTGGGATAAACTTTTTGAGGGTTTTCCCAAGGTTTGGCTTATGAGGCGAAAACCCTTTGGGGGATCGGGGAAATTTTTTTGGGGGGAATATTTTTGTTTAAAATTTCTTTCGCAGTTAAAAAAAAAAACTTGTTTTGGCCAAAAGGGGGCCGAGGGGCGCTCCCCGGAAAAGGGAGAGACTGTGTTAAATTTGTGCAGATCAGATAGCGTGATGGGTTGCCAAAATGAAAAGGAGCCAGGAGAACCTTTTGATAGTTTGTCCCGAAAGAATGGGTATTGGGGGGCGTTTTTCAACCCGTTGTTGGGGAAAGGACTTGGGGGCCGCATAGGCCCGTGTTTGAGGTGTGTGGCTGCTGGGGCCCGGTGAGAGGGAAAGGGGGGGTTTGCCCCCAACCCTCCAAAGGGGGGCCGTTTTTTTGAGTAGTAGATTTAGGGGGGGCCCCCACACTGCGGTTAGACTTCCCGCGGGCGAATTTGTTGGGTCCCCCCAAAAAGGAGCCAGGGGGGGCCACCGGGAGGGAAAGGGCCCGCTAAACCGGGGGGAAAATGGGCGGGGCCAGGAGCAGGCAATGTTCAAAGGGCCCCAGGCAGGGGGAGGGACTGAGGACAATTCCCGGGATACCCGTCTCAAACAAAAACCCCACAGGGGGTGGCATTTTCCTTTCACAGAAAAAGGGGAAATTTTGGTGGGCATTGTAAACCCGTTTTACTGCGCCCCCATTACATGCGCTAGGACCCCTTCTTGGGTAAGGGGCATAGGCTCTGCCTGAAATGAGGGAGTTATGGGCTCCAAGGTGCTGACAGGCATGTTAGATGTGGCAGGTGTCTGATGGGTTGGGATCAGCAGGTCTGTTGGGGATGGGACCGGAGAGTCCAGGATGGAGAGATGTGGGGAATCCTGTGTCCCAGAACCTGCCCTCATACCTTGCTGGTGGACTAAATGTCGGTCCGATGCCGCCGACCATGCCGGGGCGACGTCTGGTGCCTCCGCCTGAGCTCCAGGTGGTAGCGCAGTGTCAGTGCTCCGAGCGGGGGTGACCGGCAGGTACCCTGTGGCTGGCGGTCCCGGAGAGAAGCAGCGCCCGTGGTGCAGAGGCGGGCCACTCAGGGTCTGTTGTGCAGGAGGAAGTCGGAGCACCATCTTCTGCACTCACATGGCAGGCGGACCTCGCGTCGGGCGCCCGCTGTGAAACGGGACTTGTGGTCCGGTGCGGCGGTGTGGTACAAGCCTCCGGAGGCCAGAGGTTGGTTACCGGGGTGGAAGAGGCAGGGGTGGCATGCAGGGATCCCGCGCTTGCTGCCTTGCCTCCGCCATCTTGTCCTACATCGCGTCTCACAGCTGCAGGGCGGGTCGGCTGGGCTGCCGGGTGAAAGAAGGCTCCAATATCTCCCTGAGGGGACAGAGGGCAAGCAGAGGACTTTTGGGTCTTCTTTTTAGTAGTCCTTCCCATGCTGGAGAGATAGGGTCAGCCGATATAGTGAAGAGAGACGAAGAGCTCCAGAGGACACGTCTTCACACGGCCATAGGCAGGACACGCCCCCGAATGTGACTTTTTTAACCTATTTAAAGATATTATACACTGTTCAGCCATAACTGAATCCCTTTAGAGCGTGACCTAGGTTAATGCTTAAAGGGGTTGTCTCACTACAAAGATTAGCTTTAAACATATAGGGACCGGCAATTGAAGAGATTTTAAAAATATATTGCTTTGTTTTTCTGGCTTTGTGGAGGAGATAAGATAGGTTACTGTTCTGCTCTCCCCTTCTCTCTCTGCTCTGTCTTATCTGATAGCAGGGATGGGATAAAGATAAGTTGGGCTGCTGGCAACTTGAGAGCAAAGTGTGCTATCTCAAACAAGTAATTAGTCTCTTTTTGTTTGTTTACTTTGAGCTCTATAGATCTCTGCACTTATAGATAACATTTCCTGCTCTCATTTGCTATTTGAAGAGCTGTGAATGCCAAGTTTATTGTATATGCTAAACACTGCCATACAAGCAGCCACAGTCTAACCAGGATGAGACAGCATGCATGAATCTGAATCTGCTTTTGGTTCATAAACAGCATGGTGAGAAAACCCCTTTCGTGAGATTTGAGATTTTATCTCTGCATTTTGAAAGCCATACATTTTTTTCTTTTGACCTAGTGAGCTGCTTTTATTATTGGCAATATTGTGTGGTACTTTCAACTTATTAAAACAGAAACATAGAAGACTGAAAAAGATCACGTTTGCATGGCCAGGACAGGGCATTTTGGTGCCCTCAGTAAATATAGAAAGCAATGCCGCTCCCACCCCCAAATGTAAAAATTCAAATGCTTGGCTCTGATCCGACTGCGCCATCTTTTTTGGAGGTATGGTATACATGACATGTCTCCTTTATTCTGCAGGTCAATAAGATTCTTAAACATTTTTGTTATTTGCTCTGCAGTGCCATTCTCTGAGACCATTAACTATTTTATTTCTCTGTCTACAGACCTGTGTGAGGGTTTGCGTTTTGCAGAGTGAAGTGTGGTTTTCAGTTGCATCAATGTTTATTGGCTGATTTGAACTATTTTTTTATAGTTTTAGAACTTTTACATTTTCTCTATTGTAATTTTAGTACTTTACCTTGACCATTAGTGAGTGCAATGACTTGTTCACTATTCTGCAATAATATTTCTATTTCTGGATAGTGTACAGTTAAAGCTCTCCTACTATACCCTGCTCCTGAGTTTAATAAGGGCCGTAACATCTCAAGCCTAGGGTTCATTAGGATCTCCATGACTGCAATGACTTCCATTTTGCAGGAGGTATTTCCATCCCTTGATTGCATCGCAGGGGAGTCAATTGGGAGGTAGAAATGGGCACACCTCTCCTGGATAACTGCTTTACTGTCACAGTTGGGTTGACCACAGCATCTACTGTAGGTAGTTAAATTGTTGAAATCAGAGTTATCTCCAGTCCTGGCAGCTGAAGCCTTTATACAATTATGTAGACGGAAAGATAAAAAAATAAAAAAGTTATGGCTTTCAAAAGGAGGCGGAGAGGGGGACGAAAACCAAAAATCTGAAAATTGCAGCATCATTAAAAGGTTAAAGGTTTAGATTATGTTCTCTATTTTCTCAGTGGTAATTAACTCTTTCTTGGGGAGTAATAAACAAAAAAATCAGTTCCATCATTATATTTTTACATTTTAAATTGTACTTTTATAATGCAGGTTAGCGTGATTACTGCAATAATAAATTCATAGTTCTTTTTATGTTTTGCTGCTTTTGTACAATGACAACACAAAAACAAAAAATTGTGCCCTGTCACATTTTTCTCACGTAGGAGCTTCTTTTTTATTTGTAGAATAATTTGTAGTTTTCATTATTACCATTTTAAGTAAATACTAATTCTTTTGGCAGTATTTTTTATTTTTTTTTAAATACTCACTATGTGGGATAGAAAATGTGTTCATTTTAAAATGGTCTCTTAATAATAATAAAGGACGTAGTGAGAACAAATAGTCGATTTCCCATTTTTTAATTGACCATTTTTTTTGACATTCTAAATTTGTTTTTAATTTTAAACCATTACTCATTTTTAGCCCCCCTAAGGGACTTAAACATATGATCCTCCGATCATTTATATAAAATACTATTATGCTTCTTTATAGCAGATTATTATGTGTGCCATTGCAATATTGATAGGCAGCCTCTGGCATTTTCCTATATGGGACCTGCACTGTAATATTACAATGCAAGGCAATCCATTGATAGGTAAAGTAAATAACATTGATTATCTTGTTACAATGGTAACTGTCAAGTGATGGGATATATTAGGCAGCAAGTAAATGGTTGAAAGTGGGAAAAAAATGATAAAGAATATGTATGAAAAGTTGTGATGACAATGGGAATGGGTTAAAACATCTTTATAGTAGAAATTGCATTTCTAGTACTTACCAATAATAGTCTAAGAAAGGACAACCAGGCTACACAGTCATGAGCCCCTAAGGCCCACTGATGCATAAAGGGAGAACAAACCCATCTTGTCAGATCCTAAAGAAGGGTCTCTGTACCACAAATTGGTAAAAAGTTACTTCTGGTTATGATAGAAAGGTGTCGGAACACAGAGCTGATCTTAATGTACTGTGCATTGGGCCGTGTAACTCAAACCGGTCGGAGTGCTCATACTGCTCCTGTTTACTGCCAGAAGCACCTACAATTTGCATCAAAACTGGACCATGGAGAAGGTATCCTGGGCTGATAAATCATGTTTTGTTTTAGATTATGTTGATGACTAGGTGCATCCTGTTACACTACAAAAAAATAGTTAAAAAAACAGCCGAATAGCTGTGTAATCAAGCAGAGTATAAGAACTGTTCTAGCTCTTAAACAAAGTATAATTAGAGAAACAATGTATATGGTAAAAAATTATATTCACCTTTGCCTACATATTAAAAGCTATTTATTGTGGTTAGAATACCCCTTTAACATTTAAATATCATCATTATTATTAGCTTTTGAAAATGACAGTATCAGCTCTGCTATATATCTATATGCTGCTTTTCTTCAAGGCTGGTTTATATGACAAGAATGTCTTGTAAATATGTAAGTAAGCATGCAGCATCATAGATACACTTGGTCTTCAAATATTGTGTGCTGTAGCTAAAATTTCTTACATCTGAAAATTTCCTATATAAAATACTATGTGCCTGGTATTTTCTTGCATAAAGCAACTGTTTCTTTCAAGCAGATGCAATTGTTAAATGAAAAAATAACTAAATTAACAATTCTCAATGTTAAATGTAATTATAAGCTGAGTGTAAAATGGTTTTGTTTTCAAAGCAGTTTATATGACAAGTTGACTACACAGCAGTTGTGAAAGTATGTAATGCCTCATTATAAGATGTGTGAATCAGGACCATGGACAGCGAGTCTCTCCAAACTGTAGCTATTGAAGTGACTTCAATTAGTCACTTAAAAAATTCTAAAATAACGCAACTTTAACATACACAATTTACAAAGCAGACGATTACTGAATACTTTACTGGAAACATGGAAAAAAAATCATAACAAAACATCACTTTTTTTACATATGGCTGTTAACAGTGCGATATTTAAAAGGACACTGTTTCCATTTACCGTAACTCACAAAAGTGAGTACACCCCTCACATTTTCGGAAATATTGTATTATATATCTCCAACACTGAAGATATGATACTTTGATGAAATGTAAAGAAGTCAATGTGCAGCTTGTATAATAGTGTAAATTAAAATAACTAAACACACAACCATCAATGTTTAAACTGCTGTCAACAGAAGTGAGTACACCCCTAAGTGAAAATGGACAAATTTTGCAACTGGAATCCTCTTCCACTCCTCCATAATGACATCATGGAGCTATGCAGACCAATTTGATGCAGTGTGTGGTGTATGGTCTGTGTACTGACAGATTAATCCGGGCCCTCTGGCCCGAGGGTTCAAAGGCAGGACTGCTTGCAGGGTGGAGGAGAGGAGCCATACCTACAGTTTCTAGACCACAGCAGGGCCCGCACTACCTGGGGGCCCGGCCGGCAACAAAAAGAAACTTCCTGCCGGGCCCCCAGGGTCATAACATAAAGAAACAGCACGATCCCCGCACAGCTTCACGGAGCTGCTCCCTCAGCAGCCCCCACCTCCCCTCCGTGCTCACGCTGCCTTCAGCTGCTGCGTGCAAAGTCGGGACGTGGGAGGAGGGGCGTCTGCAATGCCGGCTGGGAGCAGCTTCTCCTTCCCCAGCGTGTCTTCCTGAGAACCCAGGACTGCCTGAGGGCTGCAATGCAAACAGGTAAGTGTGTGTATGTGATTGTATGCATTGATGTGTGTGTGATGTGTGTATGAATAAATCTGGGTGTGTATGTATATATGTGTGCCCTTGCTGACTGTGATGTGTATGTAATAGCTACATAAGTGACCAGACTTAGTGCAGGTGAAGAAGGTGAAGTTCCCAGAATAAAAACATAAAGTAAAATCTATTGTGTAAACAAAGAATCGCAGTCCATAATATCCATGTGTGACGTGTGCGGATGGGCTGGCATGTGTGTGACTGGGGGATGGGTCTGGCGTTGTGGACGGTTGCGGGATGGGCTGGCGTGTGTGTGATGCGCAACATGTGTCTGGCGTGTGTGGAGGATGGGTCTGGCGTGTGTGGGACGTGCGCGAATGGATCTGGCGTGTGTGGGACGGCCGGATGGTCGGGCGTGTGTGGGTGCAGGATGGGTCTGCTTTGTGGGACTGCGCGGGTGGTCTGGCGTGTGTGGACGTGCGCGGGATGGTCTGGCGTGTGGGGACGTGCGCCGGGATGGGTCTGGCGTGTGGGACGTGCACGGGATGGGTCTGCCGTGTGTGGGACGTGCACGGGATGGGTCTGCCGTGTGTGGAACGTGCACGAGATGGGTATGGCATGTGGGGGACGTGCACGGGATTGGTCTGGCGTGTGTGGGACGTGCGCGGGATGGGTCTGGCGTGTTTGGAACGTGTGCGGGATGGGTCTGGCGTTTGTGGAACGTGCGCGTGATGGGTCTGGCGTTTGTGGGACGTGCGTGGGATGGTTCTGGCGTGTGTGGGACGTGCGCGGGATGGGTCTGGCGTATGTGGGACGTGCGCGGGATGGGTCTGGCGTGTGTGGGACGTGCGCATGATGGGTCTGGCGTGTGTGGGACGTGCGCGGGATGGGTCTGGCGGATGTGGGACGTGCGCGGGATGGGTCTGGCGTGTGTGGGACGTGCGCGGGATGGGTCTGCCGTGTGTGGGACCAGGGGGGTGAGGGTGGGGCCCATTGAAAAGTTTGCTATGGGGCCCTGCCATTTCTAGTTACGCCCCTGCTTGTAACTCTAATGAGTTATGATACCATTAAGGAAATGTCAAATGCCAAATTTATCCATTTTTACTTAGGGGTGTACTCATTTTTGTTGCCAGCAGTTTAGACATTGATGGCTGTGTGTTGAGTTACTTTAAGGGCACACCAAATTTACACATTTAACCAAAGGATACTGGCTACTTTACATTGTATCAAAGTTTCATATCTTCAGTACATATATTGTATACATATATACAATATTTAAAAACATGTGAGGAGTATACTCACGTTTGTGAGACACTGATACATTGCATTAATATTTCAAGATATATACAAAGGCAAGTCTAATCACAAAATATATTACATCATTTTCTTTTTTTTTTAAATCCATTTCTATATATACTACTAAGAAATTGTGAGATCCTCTGGATTGCAGGATTGTGATCTTTTTATCAAAGTGAAGAAAGATTACCAAGAGCTCTCTCACTATCCTGTACTGTCCACCTCTGGGACCAGCAAACTGAGTTGTGAATGCACCCCCAACGTACTTTATGCTAAACAGAGAAGTGAAATCCAGAAACATTGTGTATTCCTAAAACTTAGCTTTTAATACACACATTAAAACCGAAGCAGGATATCAAAAAACGCTATAACAACACAAAGCATTGGTTCAAAAGAAATAAGCACCATCTTTTAAGGCAGCTTTTAAAGATTTAACCCAATTGTATAAGGAGCATGTGCGTCTTGGTGGGAGGTTCAAAGTTTGGAGACATATATTAGCAGAGGAATAGTGCCGAGTGTTCTGAGGAATAGTCTCTAAAAAAATGAGAATTTCGCAAGAGAAAAGAGAGTGACTTTTGATCACTATATTTACTATTTTGCCATAGGCAAACTTAAACTCTATCAGTTCTCAATCTATAAAACACTAAAACGTAACTTTTATTATGTATAACACTTAACCTCTATACACACTATTTAAAAACCTGATTTCTAACCTCTCAATTTATCCCTTTCTAATTGTGAAGGAATAACTGCTTTTCTATTATCAAGTCTGGTGGAACACCACCTCTTAACAGGAGAACCTTATATATACAGTGATTGACTAACTCCAAAAAGGGATCTCAAACATCCCACTTGGGCAGTCATCCCTAATCCAATGGACATAAAACATATAAGGTTTCCTTGTGAGACCCTCTGCAGCAGATGACACTGTAGACAGAGGTGAGAAATCACAATTTAAAATGTCATGCCTGACCTCCCCAACATGTTTCACCAGCTAAACTGGCTTCATCAGAAGAAAGAGGTCCGGTCCCGTATGGTCTAGCTCATTTCCTTTTATATCATGTTAGGTACACACACTATTCAGGTGCTCACCAATTAGCCACCAGAGAATCAACAAAACCCATTCCCCCTTTTACTCTCCTGCATGCATACTGATACTATGTGCTGCTGCTGCCGCTATGTTCTTGTAAACAACATTCCTCAGACAAATTCACCATCTCCATAGCGGGCTTGCGCCCTATCTTACCATGCCGCCCGCACCCGCGTACTGTACCAAAGGACATTTCTGCCCTAACTGTGATGGACTTCCGTTCAATTTCTCTCATATTATTGGGTCTGCGTGGCTCACCTAGAACGGACTAAGCAGAATAGGTATTACATTTTACACCACACTATTAGCTTTATCACTTCCCATAAACCTTTTCTCCTCTATTCTAATATGCATATTCATTGGGAATACATCCTCCATTATACTGTACACTGCTATTTTAGTCTCTTCCCATAAACCTCTTCTCCTCTGTATCTAAAATACATATTCATTTTAATAAAGCTACAGGCCTTATGGTTAGCCCATCCCCCCTCCCGCAACTTCACCTCCCACCTTCCCAAATAAATATTCTTTCTTACAGGTCTCAGCTAGTTACCTAATTCATTACGTTACAATGGGAATATACAGAAATGTTAGTACATTCATGCTCTATTATATTTGCATACATTGTATTGCATATATTGTATTTAAAGTTAGCATAAAATCTACGCAGTGGGTAGAAACAATAAATGTATACATAAATAGATGGTAATCTACTCCCGAGCTGCGTCTCATCATAGCAACGTAAGTGTATATATTATATGATTCAGTTACTAACAAATTCTTCATGCAAAGAAAAAATATACATTTATCCCAATATGTTAAATAGAAACTGTGGCCTCATGTGATCAATACCTATCATCATTGCAAAACACTGGAAAAGTGAGGGACAAGGTGGGGGCAAAGAGAGCAGGAGGGAGATGGGGGGGAGAGAAAAAAACAAAACATATGTGAACTCTGGTGCTCCTATAGTCATATATTCAACCATGCTTGTACAACTGACCGTACTTAATCACCTATATTATGTTTCTTCAAAAATTATATAGGGAATCAGCAGGATTAATTAAATGCTGAAAATGAAAAGCTTTCATTTAGGCCTTTGCGGTACAATGTATTGAGTCTATATATCCATCTTGCCTCTTCCTGCAACAAAACTACATCCAGATCGTCCTTTATTTCCCCTAGCTTTTTCACACAGATGCCCCAAAATTTAAGCACCTCTATTTCACCATTATGTACTAACAAAATGTGTCTCGCTAGGGGGGTGTCACCTCTGGTTTTAATAGTACTGAGATGTTTCGAGATCCGATGACGAAACTCCTGTATGGTTTTTTCCCACATAGATCTTGGGGCAGGTACACATAGCCCCATAAATCACCCCTCTGGTTTTACAGTTGATAAATTGTCTTATCTCAAATCTTCTCTTATCAGTGGGATTAACAAATTCCTTAGTTTTCCATATAAATGGACAAAATGAACAATTGCCACAAGGATATGAGTCTACCACCGGAGACTGTAACCATGTTTTTATGCCATCTTCCTCAAAGTGACTATGCACAAATTCATCCCTAAGATTTTTTCCTCTTCTATATGTGACACTAGTATATTTTGGAATCACCTCAGAGAGTACTGGATCTGCTTTCAGAATGTGCCAATGTCTTCTAAGTATACCACTCATTTCGTTGGCTCTATCATCAAAGGTACCTACACAACGAATTAAATCAGTTTTTTCCTTCTTCTCTTGTTTACTGATTAATAAATGTCCTTTGTCACTAGTCAAAGCCCTATTAAACCCCTTCCTCAAACATTTTTTTGGATAAACCCTTGCCTGAAAATGTGCATTTAACTTAATACATTCTTCATTGAAAGTCTATGACTATAGGAGCACCAGAGTTCACATATGTTCCCTTTTTTTTTTCTCTCTTCCCCTATCTCCCTCCTGCTCCCTCTGCCCCCACCTTGTCCCTCACTTTCCCAGTGTTTTGCAATGATGATAGGTATTGATCACATGAGGCCACAGTTTCTATTTAACAAATTGGGATATATGTATATTTTTTCTTTGCATGAAGAATTTTTTAGTAACCGTATCATATAATATATACACTTGCGTTGCTATGACGAGACGCAGTTTGGGAGTAGATTACCATCTATTTATGTATACATTTATTGTTTCTACCCACTACATAGATTTTGTGCTAACTTTAAATACAATATATGCAATACAATGTATGCAAATACAATAGAGCATGAATGTACTAACATTTCTGCATATTCCTATTGTAACGTAATGAATTAGGTAACTAGCTGAGACCTGTAAGAAAGAATATTTAATGGGGAAGATGGGAGATGAAGTTGCGGGAGGGGGAGTGGGCTAACCATAAGGCCTGTGGTTTTATTGAAATTAATATGTATATTAGATACAGAGGAGAAGGGGTTTATGGGAACAGAGTAAGATAACAGTGTACAGTATAATGGAGTATGTATTCCCAATGAATATGCATATTAGACATAGAGGAGAAAATGTTTATGGGAAGTGATAAAGCTTGTAGTGTGCTATAAAATGTAATGTCTATTCTGCTTATTCCATTCTAGGTGAGCCACGCAGACGCACTAATATGAGAGAAATTGGACGGAAGTCCATCACAGTTAGGGCAGAAATGTCCTTTGGTACAGTACGCGGGCGCGGGCGGCACGGTAAGATAGGGCGCAAGCCCGCAATGGAGATGGTGAATTTGTCTGAGGAATGTTGTTTATAAGAACATAGCGGCAGCAGCAGCACATAGTATCAGTATGCATGCAAGAGAGTAAAAGGGGGAATGGGTTTTGTTGATTCTCTGGTGGCTAATTGGTGAGCACCTGAATAGGGTGTATACCTAACATGATATAAAAGAAAATAAGCTAGACCATATGGGACCGGACCTCTATCCCCTGATGAAGCCAGTTTAGCTGGTGAAACATGTTGGGGAGGTCAGGCATGACATTTTAAATTATGATTTCTCACCTCTGTCTACAGTGTCACCCGCTGCAGAGGGTCTCACAAGGAAACCTTATATGTTTTATTTCCATCGGATTAGCGATGACTGCCCAAGTGTGATGTTTGGGATCCCTTTTTGGAGTTAGTAAATCACTGTATATATAAGGTTCTCCTGTTAATAGGTGGTGTTCCACCAGACTTGATAATAGAAAAGGAGTTATTCCTTCACAATTAGAAAGGGATAAATTGAGAGGTTAGAAATCAGGTTTTTAAATAGTGTGTATAGAGGTTGTGTTATACATAATAAAAGTTACGTTTTAGTGTTTTATAGATTGAGAACTGATAGAGTTTAAGTTTGCCTATGGCAAAATAGTAAATATAGAGAGGTCTGAGGATCACCCTTACACCTGCGGCTAGGTGTAGAACTCCTACGTTTCTAAATAAAGGAGAGAAATTGGCTACCTCTAGTTCACTTAAGTTTATGCAGCTTTTGTTGGAGGAGGAAAAGAAGAATCTTGAGACACTCAATAATAAACTAAAAAAGGAACAGATAGAAGTCACAAAAACGTTCCAGCAAGAAGGTGACTTTGGTTTTAAAGACAAACAACTAGAGAGTGCTATCGAGAGATATCAGTTCCATATTAATGAAAGAAAGCACAGACAGTTCACATGAGATATTAACGATTTTAAAGAGAACAAACCATACTTGTTCTTGGGTGATAAAGGTACAAGACGAACCAAAGTAGGTAAAGAGGAAGAGGGAAACCCCCCAGAGCTAGAGGTTTTCAACCCAGTCATGGGAGAGACCAATCTTTTTTATGGGAGAGCACATCATATACCCTCAGAAATCGGAATTCCCCTCAGAATCAGTAAATATGTGTAGAGAGAAACCCCTAGGTGCCGTTAGCTCTAAAAGAATAACAGATTATTTAAAGAATAATCACTGTGGCAGTTGGATTAACAAAGATGAGGAGATTAATCTCTCTGATAGAAGTTTGAGTGATCAGGAGAGGTCCATACTTAGTAAAGGCTTGTCATTTGTACCTACTGCAAAGTTTAAATTATGTCATTGGGCAAAGGACTTTCACCTGTTTGCACGCAAGTTGCACTGGTACAAGTTCTTTTGCTCTCAAGACAAGCGACGTTGTATGGAACTTGGCATACCTGTTAAAATGCTTGAAGAAGTTAAACTTCTGGAGAGTTTGTCGGATGACTTACCTAGTCAACAAGGTAGAGGCCCATTCACGGACTTAAAGAATAAAAGCACACGTGCACCTCCACAAGGAGAACTCTCATGCATTGATTTATTTGTTAAACTTACTATCAAAGAACTTGAAAAACGCAACAACTTTAAGGTTAGATGGAACTGCAGTAGAGATGAATACCAAGGTATTAAATCTTTGGCTGGAGATAGGTCAGTAACCATTAAACCCTCCGATAAGGGGGGAAATGTGGTTATTCTCAATAGTATTGATTATGTCAAGATGTGCCTTGAAATTCTTATGGACACAGAGGGTTATGAAATCCTGAATAGGAATCCAATTGCCATGTACTATGATGAATTGAGGACCATTCTTCTTGAAGCCAAAAGCCTGGATCTCATCAGTAATGATGAGTTTGAGTACATTCTTCCCAGGTTTCCGGTGACAGAAACATTTTACTGTCTACCAAAGGTGCACAAGAAGAATGGTCCTCTCAAAGGAAGACCTATTGTTTCTGGTGTGGATAGTCTCTGCCAGAATGCTGGTGAATACATAGAAAAAACCTTATCACCTTTCGTGAAGGCACTTCCATCTTATACCCGCTACTTGATGGATCTCCTAATTAAGCTGGAGGGGATTTTTGTCCCAGAGACTTGATTTTTAGCAAGTAAAGATGTAGAGGCACTGTGTTCCTCGATACCCCATGCTTGTGGTCTGAGGGCAGTAAGAGAATTCCTAAGCACAAGAGGTTGCCAATTTAATGAACATAACGCTTTCATTCTACGCCTTCTACAATTTGTCCTTACCAGAAACTTTTTTACATTTAACAACAAAACCTACCACCAGCTCAGGGGCACGGCCATGGGTAGTTCCTGTGCGCCAGCTTACACAAATTTGCTCCTGGACTGGTGGGAGAATAATTTTGTTTTTGGTGAGGCAAACACATTTGGTACAGAGGAGATTCTAATGTGGACCAGGTGCATCGACATTGTCCTGGTTTTGTGGAACGGGACAGTGGAGAGTTTTAAGAGCTTTGTGGGTTTTTTTAAACAACAATAATGATCTGAATTTAAGATTTACTTCGGACATTAATCCTCATCTTCTTCCGTTCCTGGATGTGTTGATTAGAAAAACCCAAGACGGGAATTTGGAAACCACAATCTTCCGCAAATCCACTGCCACAAATTTCCTTCTGAGATAGGAGAGTAGCCATCCTACTCCCCCTAAAAGAGGAATTCCAAAGGGACAGTATCTGAGATTAAAATGGAACTGCTCTAGTGTGGTGGAATTCAAGCTACAGGCTCAGGATTTGCATGCAAGATTCTTGGTTAGCGGTTACCCAGATAGAGTCTTAAAGGTGGCGTATAAAAATGCCTTAAAATGCCCCAGAGAGACCCTTTTGGTGTCTAAAAAGAAGGTTGAAACAGAGAAGGTTTTTAGACTGATTGGTAACTTTGATGGAGCTGCCGGTCCAGTAAGAGATATCCTCTCGAGAAACTGGGAGATCTTAAAGTTGGACACGGACCTTAAACAAGTTGTAGGGGATTATCCCCACATCACATATAAAAGGGGTAAAAACTTTCATGATAGGTTGGTCCGCAGCCACCATGAGACTCAATGAGTCAAAACCTGGCTACATCAACCGATCTGCGGTTCATTCAAATGTAGTGGTTACGTTGCTTGTGATTACATCCACACTGGAAAATCTTTCCACAGTAATGTCCTCGATAAGGACTTCAGGATAAATCAATTTTTTAATTGTAGGAGTAAAGGTGTAATTTACAAGGGCACCTGTTGTTGTAGTCGTGAGTATATTGGAAAAACCATCAGGAGGGTAGGCGAACATCTTAATGACGTCAGAAACAATGAGGATACGCAAGTGGCTAGACATGTGTGTAACATACATGGAGCAGATATTCATGATAATTGATTGTGTACGTCCTCTGCCCCGTGGGGGCAATTTGGATAGATTTCTGCTGCAAAGGGAAATGGAATGGATTTTTAGGCTTAAAACAATCTCTCCATATGGCCTTAATGAGCGTTTAGACTTTTGTTGCTTTATTTGATTTGACTTTTTACATGCTGTAACATACATGGTTTTTGTTCGACACCTTTTTATACTCTGTTTTTGTTTTTCTTTTGTTGTTGTTGTCTCCTGAGTCTTTTCCATCTCTTTGGGTCGGTAATTTTCTTTCTTTGCTTCTTTTTTGTTGTCTTTGGTTTTTTATATATAAAAATACTTACCTGGTATGTTTCATTATTGTAGGGGATCAGTTGTTTATTGCTTTGATTACTGCTGTCTAAACTTGTCATTGATTGTAGACCTACACTCTGCGTTCTGAATGAGTGTACCCACAGCATTTTTGTGTATGTGGGTTGCTAGGCTACAGACCTACTGTTCCGCGCATCACTTCCTGTAATGCAGCGCCGGCACCAGAAGTGCGCTGCACTTTTCTTTTTAAGGCCCGACTTGTGGCTAATTGGCCTGCACACAGTTATGTGGATCAGCAGCAGATAGGAGGCAGGGCACGCATCCAGCACGACACACATGTTTGGTGTCTGGACGCTTATCATGGTGCCCATAGACTGCCTGGGAGTCGTCACCATGGGGCACCAGGCTTAACTAAGACCCAGCCCAAGGTTTTGAGTGGGGATATTGGTTTGAGCTATAAGGTATATGTGGATTTAATATCATTGAGGGGCGTGGCTCAGCACTTAGGTATATTTAAGTTTTGATAGATTGTGTGTGGTTAGTGCACTATATCTGTGTGGCCGCTCTCTGTGGGCATACATTAGCCCTTTTTGATTATATATGTGGCAATTGTTTCAGGTATCTTGGTGGATAATACGTTCTAACAGGTTTTGCCTATAGACACTATAGATATGTATGCTGCATTTGTATACCTATTATACCAAATCTCCACCCACATGGTTATTAATATTGTTTACTGCGATTTTCTAAATTGGCTGGCAGCTCAAGTTTGAGCTATTTTACTTTTCTATGGGAGATACCATACTCTTATAGAATTCTTTTCTCTGCATTTTGGGCTCTATTGTCTATATATTTTTTCACTATACTATCCTTTGGATTTTATATAATTAGTGTGTGATCTATATGTACTTTCCTATATCGGTCCCCTGATGATGTGTTAATGGGACACAGAAACATGTTGGGACATTTGTGTGTATAGGGATAGTGTGTGAAAGGAATAGGTTCAGGGGCGCCCTTTTTGGGGCGAGTACCCCGTATCTATACTGGAGAGCGTAGTAGGTCAAGTAGGGATTTGGTAGGGTTATTCCCTTCTGCCTTACCTTCTGTTTGCCTTTGTTTTCTTCCTTTTCTGTTTTTGCCCTGTGTCTAATTTGTGTGTTGCTATAGCGTTTTCTGATATCCTGCTTTAGTTTTAATGTGTTTATTAAAAGCTAAGTTTTAGGAATACACAATGTTTCTGGATTTTGTTCTTTAATATTTTTTCGTGTACAATAAGGATACTTGTGGTTATTTCTAGGATGCTTGACCTTATTGTTAGATTTTTTCTTTTAAACGGAAAAGTGGTCATGCATTTTCAGTACTCCCTGTTCATTTTAATGGGAGTTATAAGATCAGCTGAGTATTCTTGTTCAGCTGTACTTGAAACTCTCATAGAATCCAATGGAGAGAGCCTCGAACGCTCAGCCACCTTGGTGTTCTGCACAGAGAAGTTCAGCAGCCCATTACCAAGATCGATGTTGGACCTGCGTCTGACAGACATATTGCAGTGTGATATAAATGACATTGTATCTTCACTATGTAGGTCAGTACGATTACAACAATATTAATTTGTATAATTTTTTTAGATTAAACTTATTTTTCACAATAGAAATGCTTTTTTAAAAACAAATTGGGTTTTTATGTTATCATATTCTCAGAGTTATAACTTTTTTATATTTCTGCATATGGAGCTGTATGTTTTTTTCATGATGAGTTTTCATTGATTCATTTCCAGTTTGATTTAGTTTTCATTTTGGGTGTATTATGACTTTTCTCTTTGATCACTTTTTATCATGGATTTTGGAAGGCAGAATAAACAAAATACAGTAATCTTGGAAGTGTTTTTTATTGTTTTTTTTTGCAGTGCTCACTATGTAGTATATATTGTGTGAACTTTACTCAATGGGTTATTACAATGACAGTGATAACAAATTTATATATTTTTATTTATGTTTTACTACTTGTGTACAATGAAAACACTTAAAAACAGAAAGAAAACATGTTTTGCATTGCCATCTTCTGAGAAAATCACAGACATAATATCCCCAATAAAACTTATACTTTATTTCAAACATTAAAAATATCCCCTTTACGATAACCACAGACTTATATACCCAAAATACACCAAAAAGATAAATACCTGTCTTGGGACAAAACACACAAGAGGGAACAATGAATGTTTTACTCACAGTACTGTTGTCATCACGCATAGGACAATCAGAAGATGAAGAGTAATCCTAGTGAAGTCTATAATCCTCACCCTACAAATTCCCTATACATGTTCCCTATCAAATTGTGGGATCATTGCCCCGCTAAGGACGTTTATTTGAATGAACTGAGGTTTTTATTGGTGTTATTTTGGTTTTCAAATGACTTTTTGATTGCTTTTTATTCCATTTTACATGCAGCAAGATGAACAAAAATGCAATTTTGGCATTGCTTTTTATTTATATTTTTTACAGCATTTATTCTGTGGGTTTTATAACATGACAGTTTTATAGCCCATGTTACTACAGATGCAAAAATACCAGATATGTGTACTTTATTTGATTTCAGTGACAATCATTTGTAATGGGAAAGGGATGTGTGTGTTTTACTGTAATTTTATTTTTTTTCCACATTTTCACTTTTTTTAACACTATACATTTATTACACTTGTCCCGCTATAGGACTAGATTCAGCAATTGTTTGATCTCTGTATAATAAATTGAAAACTGCAATGTATTATCTACCTGTCATTCAAACTGTCAGGCTCCGCCTATGACAGACTTATGTCACAGACAGAATGGAGGTCATTGTTCGACCTCAAGTGTTATGGCAATGATGCCAGACCTCCTCCCTCTTTTAAACTCCATAGCTGCCAAAATTACTGTTGACTGTGCCAGCTAAGGGGTTAAAAGCTCTTATTCTGGCCATTACATCAGGAGCCTGGATGGCATTCAACCCGTGTAATCTCAGTCCCTTACATGTACATCAGTTTGTGGGAAAATACCCCCTCTTTCAACTTACCTGTATGGGAAGATACATCAAGAGGTTAACAATATTCAGGAAACATAAGTTAAATAGTAAACATTTTAGTAAAGAAAGGATGTTTTTCCCCCTTAATGACTATGTAAATCAGTTTTACTCAAAATGCCTTACAGATTTAAAGTACTGAGGTTCTACAGAGGAGCTGTTTTAGAAAAAGCATACAAAAGAGTAATAAGAACTTTTACACAGGATGATTACTAGCTGAGTGAATGTTTGTAGAAACCTGATCATTGCACTCTGTAAAAGGTTAGATCATCAGTTGATAAACAAGGTTTGTTGGCAAATCACATCTTTTATTTGCCGGTAAAAATTATCGTTTTAAAAGGTGATGTTCTGCAGATAGTGTAGGTCTATGGGAAAAGGGGCTTGAAGGAACATTTGCAAGAACAGTCATTTTTTCAATCTCCTCCAGATATTTTCCCCATACAAATTTGATGCTTGCTGAGGAACCATTCAGTTTATCTCTAGTTTGTTAGACATTTATTTTATTTGCATAATAATGCCAGTAATTTGGTTTACCTTCAGCTAAATACAGGATTTCAGACCGATGCAACAGTCTTCTGTTGGGTCATGTGCACTACACTCTGACCTGTTGAAACATAAAGCATGCACTGAGAGACCTACCTCCTGTCAGCATCGAAAGCAAAGTGTCTTGCAGTAGATCAGAGTTATCCATAATGAAGGAAAATGTGCACTTCTGAAATACATAGCATCAGTGAGCTCTTTGAGCCTCCACAGTATTTTCCAGAAATACCATAAGGAGTTTTATTTGGCTTATTCATGTGGAACCAGGTGCCACTGGTCAGTACATTCCTCGATTATGCAGAATGAAACATTACTATTTCAAACAACTCTCGCAATAGCACATTTAGAGACTAACATGGGATTGAATATTTTGTGTACCCGGTTGTTACGTCAGACTGAGACAGGTGGTCCGCCAGACAAGGGAAACACACGTTTTTAGGTGAATTGCGTCGCAATGGTGGAAAGACAGAGCCCACACAGGTTTTGAACTCAGCAGAAACTCCCAAAGAATGGAGGGGCCCTTT
>JAODAL010043999.1:0-33303 GCA_025379985.1 Phyllomedusa bahiana
CAAATTTAAAAAGGAAAAGGAAAACCGGTGCAGACTAAATTTAAAGGGTCAGTACTAATATAAAAAGAGATATAAAATATAGACAGCACCTTAAATGTATTGAAGAAGGTCAGGGCAGGCGGCAGAGGTTCGTAGTCAGAGACGGGCAGACGGTCAGGGCAGGTGGCAAAACAGGCAAGGTCAGAAAACGTGAGCAGGCGGACTGGGACGGGAGGGGGGACTATAAGAAACGGGGTTTCCCGGGCAGGAGGAGAAGGACCACGGCTGCGGACAGCCGCAGCACCCATGCCGGATCCCGTGCGCACAGGGGGACGGCCGCGGCGAGTTGCGGCGCCACGCGCCGTGACAACAACATTGTGTGAAGACAAAACCAAGCTGCCTCTGCATATTTAAGCATGGCACAACGTTCTACAGCACCCTGCAGGCTCTGTGTAGCCTGGAAATAGCTGTTTTTTAACGTGATTCGTCCCGAAGTAATTCGGAACGAAGTTATTTTTTGCCGAGAAATCCGGCGAAGTGAACAAACCGAATTTCGGGAAATTCGCCCATCTCTAGTCACAGTACCACAGTTTTAAGTTAGAGTATATAGTCTTACAATACGCCACAATTATCATGGTGTTGATACATCTGGGGTATGTTAGAACTGTGTTGTCTAACCTTAAACCATTTTTAAAAATGTAAAAAAAATTATGACACTATCTTGCAAGAACAAAGGGCAGTATGTATAAAATTTGGCGTTTAAATGCCAAATTTCATGCACATAATATTAGTATAGAATGCTTTTATATTCAAAAAGCACCTTTATATACTCAGGTTTAAGCGCAGCCGCAGGTCCCCACCTGCCAATATCACACATCAAACAGTCAATGCTAGTGGTATACCAACATAACTTTTAGTAAATCTTCTTAAAAAGTTTTTTATTATAACAACTTGTATTTAAACCCATATGTGGTCATGCAATAGTCATTTCGTTAGTGCATTTACTTATACACATATTTTTTCATCTTACTGCACCTGAGATCCAGAGTTCAAACTTTCATTTAGCCGCTTTCAATCGTGACATAAAGTCCTCTTATTTCAAACGGGCTTCGCTTAGACAAAACATCTCCCAGCTCACTCTGTAGTGTCTGCTCGCGACTTTTTGGGGGGTGGACACGCCCCTTTTGTCAAGCTCGGACGGAATCGTCAGCGTTCCACTTATATAGTAGCAAGTACCACATCAACAATTAGACAAACCATTTAAAACCATAATAAGCAGGGCATTTCTCAGATTTATGCATCATATCTTTTACTTTCTAACAGGCTATAAGCTTAAGTATCATCATCAGATATATATGGAACGATTTTAACAGGCTAGAGTGGTTAGTAATCCTACGCAAACACATTCCAATGACATTCTTCATTTAATCCCTTTGGAGTGAGTGCTTCCATTTTATGGATCCAAAAGACCTCACGTTGTAATAACCATTGTTTCACCTGTTCTAGGTCATTACCCTCAATTGTTTAAATGCATCATCTCAATTCACACACATTGGGCCACATGTATGAAAACTGTAAAGGGTTTAAAAATTCACTTTTTCCCATAGCAAAATCGAGACCCCCAAATTTGGGTTGTCTAATTGTTGTGTGGTACTTGCTACTATAAAAGGGGAAACGCTGCGTTTCCCATCCGAGCTTAAAAAAGGGGGGCAGGGCCCATCCCCAAAAAGTCGCGAGCAGGACTACAGGGGGTGGGAGATTGTTGTCAGGAAGCCTTTTTGAAATAAGAGGACTTTATGCAAATTGAAAGCGGCTAAATAAAGTTTGAATTTGGGATTCGGTGCTGAAAAGATGAAAAAAATATGTGCATAAGTAAAGCCCTAACAAAATTTATTGCAGCAAATAGGGTTTTTTAAATAATTTGTTATAATAAAAAGTTTTTAAGAAGATTTATAAAGTTTTTTGGGTTTACGCTAGCATTGACTGTTTGATTAGTTTAAAACACACCTGTTTATGAAAACGCTCTAAGGGGTCTAAATAGGCCTATTCTAGCGCTTTAACGAAATTTTGGCTGGTTACCCCTTTGAAAGTGTTTACCTTTCCAGCAGTAATGACCTAGAAATGCCTATCAAAACTTGAAACGGGTTCGTATGGTTTAGTGTGCCCCGCCCCCCAGCCCCCCGAAATTTGGGCATTACAAAGTGGCTTGCGTTTGGAAATTTTTTTTTTTAAGTGATCGCATAGGGGATAATGATTTATTTTTAATGTTAAAAATTTTTAGGATGTGGTGATACCAATTATATATAACTTTTTTATTTTATTTTATTTTATTTGTAAAACAGCAAAAAGGGGGTGATTTGAACTTTTAATAAATATATATAATGTCAGGGTTAAATGCCGTTTTTCTTTTTAAAATGGAATAGTGGTGTGGAGATCTGCCGTTGAAAGCACCATTACTTTATAAAGTCAGATGAAAGGCTTTGTTTTCTTTTTTTTTAGGCACTCGTCGTTGGTGACGAGACCGTAATCGGAACGCATCCCTTTCATCCAAAAAATTTCTGGTCACTTAACCAGGAAAATCCTATTGAACATAAAGGGGTTTCTCATATGAAGTTTAAATTTTTAGCTTTAAGGGGACTGTTAAACAAGCATTTTCAAATACATTTGTCGTAGATTTTACTTTAGTCATGGATTAGACAATTTAGGGGGCTCTCATGCCACAGGTTTTTAGTAACCTACACACCAGAAATTTGTTAGTGAGGCAGGAGTGATGTCATTACATGCAAGGACTGATGGGGACTGAGCAGTGAGTGAATTAATTAGATTAAACAAGTTAGGAAACAAAAGGTACATGTTCTGTGAGAACTGGGAATCATGGCATTGTCTGTAATTGTGTTAGGGATAACATCTACTGCTCTTTCAAAGTAATGGCTTGAAGTTTTATATGAAATCATGTGGAGAGCCCCAAAAGTTGAGGAAAGAGTGGTGCAAAACTGCTTTCAGCAGGATTCAGTGTGGAAAAATTTCCCTTTAAGGGAAAAAAAAAAAAAACAAAAAAAAAAATTTGGATGGTTCTTTAAATTTTTGGCATATGCGCATTCCCTAAGAAATAATGTAAAGGAAAATAATCTCTTGTTTCTTGTCAGGGCCCTTTTAACAAAAAAATAAAGTAATTTAGAAAGAACATAAAAAAGGTTATGCTTTTTAAAGGTTAAGTTAGGTAAATTAGAATCAGAGTAAGTAGGCTAAGAGGTATTGTTAAAAAAAAAGATTTATTTTACCCTGTTGACAGCGCCAAAAAAAGTCATTTTGATGTCTAAAATTTCAAATCTCGTTTTTCCTTTTTGGGTCCAATCTATAGTTTAAATTAACCTATTAGAATGTATTTGGTGTGTGAAAAGGAAACTGGAGGGGAAATCAAACAAAACAAGAGACAACAACAAACTTTTTAAAAGATGTATTTTAAAAGGAATCCCAGGACCCCAATGCTGCAAGGAAACAGTTCTACTGTGAAGCTGCTACTGTAAAAATGTCAATCACAAACTAATTGAAATCATCAGAGCATTTGCACAGACGCCTAATGGCAGTATAGGTTATTATGTGGAAAATAATTACATTAACAACTACGTTTTTATTGAATTTTTCAAAAATTTTTTCAAATACAACATCCCTTAAATGGGAAAACAAAAATAAACATGGAGCAAACAAGAACCATAAGCCATGGTACAACAATGAAATAAAAGATATGTATAAACAATAGCATAAATATTAATCAAAATTAACTATATGTGTTATCTTGGATCTTACTCGAAGAAGGATCTAACCCGACCCTTTAACATACAAAAAGAAAACCAAATAAATGCCGGGCTTAGACAAAATAATTCGAGTCAATCCACAATTTCCATTTGGCTTTTGTATAAGAAACTACATGAGATGGGATGGCCAAACTGGGTTCACAATGATAATGATCATTAACTCTATTAATAACTTCATAGAGTGGCGCAGTTTTTGAAGATTTCCTATGAAACGCTATCGTCAACCTAGTAGCTAAGAGAAGATGGAATAATATTGTTCTGAAAGAAACATGGAAGTTGTCCAGGGTTAAATCCAGGATTGCCAATTCAGGAGTAAGATTTATATTAACACAGAGAGAGTATTGTCTAAGCGATGGAACCTGAGTCCAAAGGGATTGAACTGCTGGGCAAGACCACCACATGTGATATGGGTTTCCAATAGACCAGCACAAGTTGGAGTAACCTGAAAGGATATGTGATAATCGGTTTGGGGTCAGGTACCATCGTAAATGAATTTTTTTCATAATTTCAAGATGATTTATACATATACATATACAAACCAAAATTCCTAAGAGAAGCTTAAATTCAGTTCTTTCTCCCATTTGGCGATATAACCTGGTACCAAACAGTAATCTTGTGAGACCAGTTGGGAATATGAAATGGACAAACCTTTCTCATATTTCAAAGTGTTTTTTAGAAATCTGTAAAAAGGAGAACATAGAGTAGTGTTAGTCGGCCAAGCCCAATTATGTAAAATATGGCGAATTTGCAAATATTTGAAAAAATCTTTTGAGGTTATAACAAAAGTATGGGCTAACTGAGAAAAGGACTTTAACCTCTTAACGCTGAGGCCTATTTTTTTTTGTCACTCCCGTTTTTCCCTTCTCGCCTTCCCAGAGTCATAACTTTGTTATTTTTCCACTTACATAGACATATGAGGGCTTTTATTTTGCAGGACAAGAGACACTTTCTAATGGTTTTTTTCAAATAGTTATTTATGGTTAATTATGTTATAGAATATTCTGTGAAACCGCAAAGAAAATTGTAAGTAGTAGGCAATGTGTGATGAAGATAAAAAAAGCGATAGACTTTGACGCCTAATGTTATGCGTAGGTGTTTTAGCTATTATGCAGGTGTTGCTCTGTATCTTTGTGATATAGATAATTAATGTAGTATAATACTGTATATATTCTAGACAGGTATTAGTTATGCATCTGCATATGTACATGTGGTCTGTGTATTTTTTTATTCGGGTACAGTAAAGAAGCTCTATTGCCAAACATCTTTCTGCAAACGCTTATGTGGCCTCACTCGAGAGGGTGCCAGTATCTTCTTAGAGTGACAGGCAAGCTTTTTTTGTGACTTGTACACCTACACGTTTTCCGGGGGATGGTAGAATCTTTTTTGTGGCGCTAACAGTTTGGAATACATGATGCACGCTTTTCAGTTTGAGTTAATGTTACATATTTGTTATCGCGGAGTGCATTCTTGGTAGTTTGGAATTTTTTTTTTTTCTTCTACGATGTTCAGTTGTATGGGCAGTAAAATCCTATTTTATATTTTAATAGATTGGACTTTTTGGGATGCAGCGATACCAAATAAGTGTAACTTTTTTATTATTTTACTTTTTTTATTTGTAATATGGCAAAATGGGGGTGATTTGAACCGAAAACATGGCAGTGATGGAAGCCTCCACAAGGTTTCCAGCTACCATGTTCACCAATCGGAATCCGTGCACATTTTCTCGACGCCCCATCGCTCCGCTCTCCTCGCGCTCATCACTCTCGCGCGCCCCGCCAGGGTGTTACCGATCGAGTGAGAAATGGTGCACACATGGTGTTTACTGAGCCTCATTCATTTAAATGCCCTCTGCCATCTATGCGGCGGCTTCTAAGGAGGAGATAGATGCGTGGATGTATAGGCACGCGCGGCACAATTAGCAGCTAATCACTCAGCGGGGCTATGTTATGACGCTGAGAGATGGCAGGTTGCCGAATCCATTGCTCAAGTTCTACTTGTGCTGCACTATGACGTACCCGACGCAACACAGGGTCTTTGTAGTACTGTAATGGGATGATTTAATAGAAGAGCAATCGAGTAAAGCTATTACTCAATTGCTATCTAAAGCCCCATTGTAAATAGCCAGTTTCTTGGAGCTATAAAGAGAGATTAGTGAGGAATCTCAGAGTTGTCCTAAGAGAGTACACTCAGGTCTTTTGGATGTGAATAGTCACTTTGTTCTTCATATTGCGCAGGTAATTCCAAACTGAAACGTTTCAAGAGTAGAAGAATTGATCACCTCTGAGCAATAGAGTGCAGGCTACTAAGTACGTATAGTGAGGTGCGAGCTATAAGAAGATCCGCGTTCTTCTGGACTTCGCGCGGCAGCGTGATAGAGTGATGTCACGTTCCTCTACGCTGAGCTACCAATGATGGGTATGGTGGTATGAGATTTTGTACCCTCTCAGAGATCTGAATTCCTACAGAGGGTATGCTCGTAAATTTGCTGCTAAATTATAAAGTTATATTTGGAACTGGTGTTGTAGGTCCCTTTTTTACTATTGCACGTTAAAGGTGTATTGTATTGCATTCTCTATGTTCTTCGTGAGTGCTTCGCCTGAAAGTGATAGGTTGATATGATACGCTGTGTATGTTGTTGGAGTTGAGTATGTGAGAAGAGAAGTAAAGTTTACGGAAGTTCACGCAACAGAATAAGTATCTAAGATTGGGAAGAAGAAGAATTTTAAAACAGTTATGTTGCAATTCTAGCTAGCGAGGAGAAGTGAGATTGAGTAGAAAGTCTAGTTACTTCTGTGGACATCAAGTGCAAAAAGATTAAAAATTATTGCTCATGGTCTTATCTAAGGTATGATGGATGTTGGCACCCAGATATGAGTGTCTGAAAATGTGAGATTGAAACTTTCCAGGATTCTTTTTGTCAATAGCAGTTAAGTATAATGGTAAAAGAAGCGATTAAACACATATCAACTCTATAGCTTACCGAGTACATATAGGACCTATGAATGTATGTACCTACGTTCTGAAAATAGTCAGATAGTTCTTTTATAGATGAGGGTGTACTCGATGAATTTTTGCAAGGAGTTAACACATTCATTCAGCATTAAAAGGCTAGTATTTTATGTTCTTTGTGCTGAAATAGTTATGCCTGTAATATGAATTGATTGCCTAATCACTTTTTCCAGAGGATCCATTCACAACACAAAAATAAGGAGGGGACAGCAGGAGCCCCTGCCTAGTTCCGTTTGAAATAGGAAATTGATCAGAGAGGAAACCAGAAGAAAAAACTGTAGCTGAGGGAGAAGTATAGAGTGCAGAAATAGCATTAAAAATGGGACCTGAAAAACCAAATGTAATTAATACACTTTTGAAATATTGCCAATATTTTCTATCAAATGATTTTTCTGTGTTCAGAGAAAGGATTGCAGAGGGGATTTTATTTTGATTAATCTGGTGAAGTATATCCAAAATTCTATGAACCGCGTCTCTAGTCTGACAACTCTTTACAAAACCCACCTGGTCTACATGAATTAAGGATGGAAGAATGTCATTAAGTCTAAAGGCAATCAATTTAGAGTAGAGTTTAATTTTCAATAAAGAGATTGGTCTATAATTTGTAACTAGGTCAGGGGATTTGCCTGGCTTATAATTTTAGCGCAGAACATTTTTGAAGGAGGGGAGCTTTTATGTATAATGGATTGTAATATAGAGACCATGTGGGGTAAAAAAATAGTTTTGAACAATTTAAAATATTTGTTAGGGAGGCTAGTGCGAGGCCGAGTGATTTGACGTGTTAAATTTAGAAATGTTAAAAGAATGAGATTGATGACTTCGTTTTCAGTTCAATGGTGGATATGAATCGGATGCATTTGTAGAAAACACCGTATTGTCCGTCTTCGGGGATAGCGAGGTAGAGTGAAATTCCATGCTTAGAAAGGATGTGTTAAGTTAGAAATCTTTAGTCACATGGAGTTTGGCTTATGTTTGTTGGTGTCCTCTTTGTTTAGCATTAGACTAAGGACGCGAGTCTCAGGAAGTTAGATTATAGTTCGGCAGAAGAGTTCATATGTAGTTGGAAAGTTCCTTGTAATCTGTCCTTTAGCAGTTGGAAGGTGTAAAAATGTGTTATTCCTTGAGTCTCATGATATCTTGAATAGAGGATTTATGGACCGGCGGGCTAAAAGTTTAGTAGGGCAATCACCTTGAATTTAAAAATTCCACTTCAACTTTGCTAGTTGACTTTCATATTTATTTAGTAGGTGTTCTTAAAAATATTACGCTTTTGTTCTGAAGATTTTGGTGTTTAATATTCTGCGCTAGTAGGATCTAACTTAAATGATTTATCAAGGCTTTTAATAGTTGTTATCTCCAAAAAATAAAATCAAATTATTCAGTTCATTTTGTTCGCGCACGAGGATCGTCATGTTATAGCGCTGCTACAATTTTCATACAAGACGTATCTCTCGCTATAAAGGTCATTGAGGAGACGACAACACAAAGATGGTTCTGGAGGAAGGAGCAGATGTGGAGTGTTGAAGAGTTGCAAAACTCAATAGTATTAGAGAGTTGCGTGGAAAACTCAATGCCAAAAATGCAGTGTAGATTATGCTTTCTAACGTGAGACTTGAGAGAAAGAACGTCTAGAGGCTCACATGAATGCTACGCGCCCTAGAATTTATGTTTTCAGATAGCTCTAAAAGGATAATAAGGGCAATAGATCTGAACAAAGTCTAAATTACCCCATATTTACTCATTTATATGTGACAATTGTAGATCATTAGTATTTTGAAAATCAATTATATCATGAAGAGTATTAGTTGTTATATAATTTAGAAGAGGAGAAGATTAGACCAAGTGAGTATAGTCTGTAATTTAACGTAATTTGAATGATATCGAATGTGTATCTGTCTCAGAGTGGTTGATGTATAGAAGTTATCATTTCATCGCAAGGGCTATAGAAAGTAAAATATTATCAAGTGTTTGAAGTTGTTCGTAACATGACAAAATCCATCACACGAACATTTAATCATATAGAGATATTCTCCTTATGACTATTCACTATATTAATGTTACACGCACAATAAGATGTTTAGTATCGCCTGTAACGACAGAAGATGTTGTGCGCACTGTACTGAAAATATATATGACCTAAACAAATGCTAGCCTTTGCCGACGATTTGGGGCGTATAGATGGATTAAAAGTAGTAACTGACTGAGTTTGATTAATAGCTTAATAGTCTCTGTATGAATACTTGAGCAACCTGTGATGTGGACGTGTGCGTGATGATGTAGTAAAAAAAATAGTGATGTATAAAAGAGTATAAGAGGCGTATACGGCGCGATGTACTTAGTTATGTGTACTATAAAGCTCTAATAATTGTTGAAGAATCCCCCTGATCTTTTTTTCAACTGTAGTGTCGAAGGAAACTGTGTAAAAAACGGAGTGTCTGTTCGCATTGTGAAGTCTCAGTGATGTGTGCGCGCACAAGTCCTAGTAGAGGCTACAGAGAAGTCAGGTACGCAGAGTAAAAGAGTTTTCCTGCTATCGCAAGATTAGATATCAACTTAGATTAGAAACACTCATTTCACTCCTAGAAAAGTGTGTCCGCTTAAATGGGAGTTAAGATGGATGCGTCGTAACATTAAAAGAGATGTGTATTTGGAGACTCATTCCATCTCGTCGTGTACGCTCACATTTGAGACAGAGGACCTATACCTTTCCAGACTTGTAGCTTGACGAATAGATGTAGAAATTGTAAAGTGATGTTCATTTTACAGCTGTACTGATAGGTAGGGTGAGTAAGATTCAAGAATATAAGAGTTCATAATGACGAGAAAACATCATATCCAAAGAAAAGAGTAACACACAGATCCTCCTACGAGAAAAGGTGTGTAAAAATATGTGAGTGTGGCTCTCGATAATATGGCAGAAAAAAGATGCCTGGGGGTGTAATCATCGCAAGTCATTCGACTATGAGTATGGTGCGAAATGTCTCAAAAAAAATTAGCGATTCGCCTCTCTATTACGCCCGCTCGCTCCCTCTATATATTATAAGGTAATATTTAGTTTTACTCCGTCGGGCTGGAATCTAGTTCCGATAATAAATGTTGGTGTTCGCTCCTACACCGAAATTACTTCGGCACGTGATAAATATGCGCGTTTATAAAAAGGCAGCTATGTTTTCCAGGTCTTGCACAGAGCTTCTGAGGCTGCTGGTTGTGAACTGTACGTGTGTCTCATAGTCTTAAATATAGAACAGAGCTGCAGGAAGTGTTGCGCTTTGGTGTTCTTCATACCAATGTTGGCGTGTCTTTAGTATGATCACGCAGATGGACTAGCCGCCTGCTGTTGAGAATCGCACTGAATTATATGTGTGTGAAGATGATGTTCCCTGTGAGCATATGTAAGATAGCTAGTGGTCTGATAGACTAAACACTTGACGCGCTGAGCCCAATGTGGATATGATAGAGAATCGGGAATGTGTAGCACGTCTTGTGAGGATAAATGTCATGTGTCCAGGCAAAAGTATGGGAGAGAAAAGAAAGTTCTAGAAGCTGGAAGAGCTCAAGGTAGTGTAACTCGAATATTAGTGACAGTGTGTGTGAGGTTGTGACGGCGCTAGCCACGCAGATGAGTGGTTTAGGGCAGTGGCTACAATGACGATTTTCTTGATAGCGAGAGGTCGAAAAGTCGAGGAGGGATAGCCATCCAGAATGTGTACAATGCACTGGAAGGAGCTAGGTGGAAGTTGTGCTTAGACGTTCACCGGCAGCAGCGGTGAGGTGTTGCTAGGCCCTCGTGTGTACACAATCGACATTCACTGTGTTAGGTGCAAAACAGGAGGCTGAAGCCACTCAGAGAGTAGCAACATATGAGCTGAGGAGCTCGGAGGTCAGCAGGCGCAGATCAAGTAGCATGTAGTGAATGGGATCGAGGCATGAGGTGCATGAGAAGAAGAGATGTCTGATAGGTGCTCTGAACAGAGGAAAGCCACAGAGTCCGGCACATTGACTGAGAGCCTGGAGTATCGGCGGCCAGCAGCATGACGGTGCAGGCGCGAGTGGCACCAATGGGAACATGTTCTGGAGGTGCAAAACAGTAAATTAGGCGACAGAGTGGCGCACAATGCATCAGTGTGTGAGTGTGTCACATAATCTACGCGGAGTGTCTAAAGCATGATGGTCACTCGCAAGCTGTGGCCATCAATGACTGAGAGAAGGGGGCGAGATGTAGAATAGGCAGATTATTGTTTGATTTTTAGATGTGGTTTGTGGTAGTGTGATGTTGGTGTGTTGTATTTTTTTGTTATAGTCTTGTTGTGTCTGCTTTGTTGCTTGTTTTTCTTTCGAGATTTTTGTTGTGTTGAAGGCAGTGCTTGTTCTGAGTGTGTGTGTTGGTTTTGTGTGTTGTTTAATGTGTCTGTGTTTCTAGTTAGGTTTTTGTTTGTTGGTCGTTTTTATGATTTTGTTTTTTATTTAATTTATTTTTTTTGGTTGTGTTTGTAGTCTATGTGTAGTGTAGTTGTGATTGGTATAAGTGGAATATAACAGCAGTGGCGACTAAATACCTCACAGTGTGGAGGTCACAACCGAGCCTGCACGTATGTAGGGTCTAGAGCAGTGCACAGGAACAGTTACTGGAGGTGGCAAAACAAGGCAGGATTCAAGTCTCATCAGCCGTAGAGCGTACTCAATGTGTCTGAGGAGGTGGAGGTCTATATACCAGGCGTGCGTGAGAGTCAAGGGGGGAAAGGGGGTGCGGTGTGAGCGCCGGAAAATAGAGAGAGAGAGAAGAGAGAGAGGGACACCTAGTGCGCAAGTCCAGCTATGATGTCTCAGGCCCGTGTTGTAGACGAATGTGACTATTCTGGAGGTTTGCGACTAACAAAGGAGGAATAGCCCACAGAGTGGGGACGTAAGTGGATGTCGATAAGCGGAGGTACAGCCTGGCGGATCATGAATAAGCAATGTAGGTCAGTGCAGTGGGTCACATTTAGAAAGACAGACGATTGGAGGAGACGAAGTAAAACTAATTAGTAGTTGTAAGTTGTTCACATGAGTATGGCAATGTTTGATATGCTCGAATGTGAGAGGTGAAGATAGGCATGGCCAGCTGCATGAGCTATGTGGTCATGGGACCGTCAGTGGTGGCACAAGTGTGGGCATCAGCTCGTGTGCTGAGGACAAGCTGAGAGACGCTGATGTTGCTATAGCATCCTACATGCCTGCAGCATAGAGGTTCAGACAGTGGTCATCAGAAATGACCATGTGTCGGAGGAGCACTGCAGGACCCTACGCCACATAAGCTGTGTGCTAGAATAATGATGTGTACCAGTTGCCTAGTGTAGATGAACAGATGATACAGAGTCATGTGAAGGTGCAGAGAAAATATAAAAAATGGGATGTAAGTGTCACTCATCACTTGAGTTGCACCTAATGAGACTAGAGATTTGATAGAGGTGTACGGCGCCTGCGAGTACAACTAGACATGTCTCAGGTTCAAGAGTTAGTGGCACAATAGACACTGGTGTGGAGGTGAGCCGCTAGCTAGGCAAACAGCTAGCACAGGTCAGTCATGAGTGTAGTATAGAGTAGGCCATCAGTTCTATGTGATTGCACAGAGTGGTTTTGGGTAGGTGGACATGGATGTAACAGTCCCCTAGTGTGTGTGAGCTAGCGGTGGATTGAGGCATGATGGGGAGAAAGTGTCAGCAGATGTGGGTATCAGGCGCGCGTGGGTCGCGCTATCAGAAATAGTGTAGCTGGGGACACAGAGTTTGAGATAACCCAGGACTGACGGTATAGAGAGCGTAGATTGGATCGTGTGGAATAATCCTTATCCGCTCCACGCCTGAATTCGCTGTGAGAATAAGAGGTATCAGTCGTTCTCACAATTTCTGTGGGACAGCGGTGTAATGCTCATCCTTATTGGAGGTTAATCGGAGAGGCCCCCGCCGCTCACTTGAACACGTGCCTCAGTGAATTTCCACGCCAGCTGGTCCGGTCAGGACATAGCAGATCCTCCCACTAGCAAAAACCTCAGGTTCCCAAATTTGGCCGTGGTCCAGACCATTCCGTTTGGAATATCTGCCTATATACGATCTCCTGTATTATAAGTAATGCTTCAAGTGGAGTTGATGCTACATTCCTGATAAACGTTCTGACACATCTAACAGAGATGTTCGTCATTGCGTGCTGGGAAGATACGCCATCTTAATGGGGGTCGGCAGAGGGTCATCAAAACATAATGAATGGGTCAGAAGAGCTCGATAAGTTAGGGCCCACCAACCTTCTTGTTTGTTTTCGGTCCTTCAGGTAGGTTTAGTATTCAATGAGCTCGCCAGAGTTTATTCTCGCTCTTATCTAGGCTTGTCGCTTTGCCTTGATTTTCGATTTGTGAGTTTACTTTTTAATTTTCTCTAGTTCTTCAAATCCAGGGGCGTTTCGTTCGCCATGGGGGACTACCCACCTCCCCTCACTATATTAGTGTTCGCGTTTGTTACCACAGTAGTGCAGCAACTTGGGATAGTTAACCTCACACCCCCACCTCCCCCCCCCCCCCCCCCCCCACTCACAACATATCCCCCCCCCTCCCCCCGCCCACCAACCTTCCGAGTTTGTGCAACAGGTCCCTCCTCGCACCCCGCCCCCCGCCTCCCACCCGGATGCGCTCGCCCCGGTACTGCTCGTCCTTACTCCCGCCCCCCCTGACCTTTTCCCCAGGAGCCCCCTGTGTGTATAGTACTGTTGAGCGGTGGTGAGAAGACCCCCGGTCTAAGTACTGTCGAGAGAAGGGACGGATGACGCACATAGGGAACGGGGCCAGATGACTGTATGGAGGAAGTCCCATTATAGTATTTGGTTTGTCCTCCCTCTTCATTAGCTGGGAAGATGAAGGCTCCCACTTTTGGAGCGTGCTGTAGTCGAGTGGTCCATATAGCGGTGGAGCGCCGCAAGTCTATCACCCCTCTGCCGGATGCTGTATATTTCGGCTGTCACTAGCCAGGCAAATCAGCATGCTGCGGGCACATCTGCACAAGTAGGACTCCGAAGGTGGCGCGCACACCTCCCTGCCGTCTCATTGTCCACTGCTATAACTTTTCGTTGTCAGCCACGCGTGCTTGGGGAGTCATGTGACTTGTCTTCACTCATCTCCATCCGCACTGTCCTCTCTCAAGTTTGTGTTGCTAAGGCTTATCTGACTATGCCCGCCCCGTACTCTTGTCGCCTATGGAGTAGATACAGATCACGTGACCACACTTTTCACAGATAAATGATTATATTGTCTAGTCTGCATATGTCCTCCTCCTCCTCCATTTCAGTCCCCACGGACTCATTTGGCCACGAGAGTAGTTTGCCACGATTCCAGTCCCCTGCCCCTGCACGATGTTATTCTCGCAGCATCTGTATCTCAGGAAGACAGCTGAAGGCAAGGGTGCAATGACGTATTTCACTCCCGGTAGGTCCAGTGGTGTACTGTGTCAAAATCTATGTTTTGCCTCCTCGAATGGGACCTGTCATAAAGCCTAAGAGGGCAGGTGTCACGGGGTCATGTTAGCGTGTCGATTCGCTGGCACTGACGCTGTCAAGTTTAACAGACAGGGGATGCTACCTTTCATGGTACTGCGCTGGATCATCTCAAAAAAATTGCAGTTAATGGCCAGAGTTTCATGTTCATACAGTTAGGTCACCACAATACATAGTGCAGGTGGAATTTCCAGCGGCGTGGAAGAACATATCGCATCAGATCAGCGTGTGTTGGGCGAGGCCGTGTCGTTGACCTCTGCCATATCACGCTCTGAAGGTGGGGTTGTCCGGTTTTGTACTCGGATGTGGATAAACGTGCAGTGATGCACAGGTTGTTCCTATGGCCATTCGTCAGAATGTTCTGAGAATAGAAGTGGAAGAGAGCACTTACAGAGGCCTTCACACCTTTTATATCAAACCTGAGATTGAAACACATGCAGACCATGGCAGGGGGCGCCATAGCGCTCACAATCTCTCCTTCCTGCCGGAGTGCAGATACAGGACTTCGTGGTACACTCATCGTTCCGCGCACCCAATAGTATGCCGCGAGCGTCACCATGGTTCGGATTTGCAGTTGGGCGCTGTGGAAGAAAGACTTCATCGATTTCTTGCTGTCGCATTGGACTAGGAGCCAGGTTCCTCCCTGTGTGATCGTGTCGCCGAGAGGCTAAGCCCGGTGTAGAACTAGACGTGTGGAAGTACAAGCATAGCTCCGCCCTTACACCCATGTGGTCTTATGATGGGCAAGTATCTTTGTGGCATTGAACGTCTGGTGCGTGGCTGGCTGGAAGGAGAGAGGAGAGCCGAGACAATTGTGTGCCAGGTTGCGAGCAGTTTTCGCTACAAACATCGGAGTCGTAGTAAAGCCGGACGTCTCATAGTGTCGCCAGAGTTGTTGGGAGGGCCTGGGCTGGAAGTCACATTCGTCACTCAGTGGGACGAGAAAGTGAAATTGTAGACGTGGCAATGACCGTGAGTTAACAGCCTCCAATGTCCGTCCGCTCGCTGGCCTGTGACTTCACCTTGGAACATAAAGGCGCCTACGTATAAGACTCAGGGACTAGCGACCACACCTTCTGCTTTCAATAACATATTTTTGAAGTGCTGGTACTGCCTGTTTTGGAAAAGAAATTACGGCTTGGAACTCTCCTGTTTCGGTTCGGCACCTATAGCAATTAGTGTGTCTCTTCTGGACACTGGATGCAGAGATCCTGTCGATTTGGAAGGGCAGGGACTGCAGTCACCAGACAACTTGCTAGAAGGGAGAACGTAAGCTGCTGCACCTTAGGATGGTTGGACGGATACTGTGTCTCACTTTTGCAATCGGTCTCGCCTGTCCGCCCCCCCTCGCTCCGGCATCCCCCCCCCCGAACGACTGCATGGCGACATCGGAGTAGCCTGTATGGGATCGTCAGGAAGCATCTGGACCGGAGATGATGATCAATATGGAGAAACACGCAACAGCTGCCGTCTATGCAGAGGTGGGGGGGGCACTAGATTGTGACCTGCGCACTGACTTTGGCAGCATGCGTGCGCTGGTTTGCGCTCTGGCGCTGTCTGAGTTGTGGCTGCTGAGCAGCAGGCATGGGATGACCACAGTCTGGTAGGCGCCATCTGTTTCTGCCGAGAGCCCACGCCGGAATGGTGACGGCTGCACATGTGCGCTTTGACGCGGAGGGCCATCGGTGCCAATGTTAGCTCACTGGCACACGCTTCACTTTCTGCCACAGAATTGCACGCTACATATACCCATATTTCGGCCCTCGCGCTTCTAGCAAAGAACTGCCACACCCGCCGAGTATGAGATTTTAAGCCAAACCCCGCTCTACAAACTGAGTGACTACTGCCGCGCTGCCTCGCTGAGCTCAGTGCACGCTTCACTCGTCTTGGACTGACGAAGCGGGTTTTTTTACCCCGCCCCCCCCCCAGTGGCCGCTGTGGCTCCTAGATACCTCACCACTAGCTGCGTTATCCTGCTGAGCTCACGGCCATACACGACCCACTTGCTGGCTGCGCGGCTATGCCTGGACGCCGCAACGCGGCTCCGCCCCTCTTACCCTGTATCGATGTGATAGCCCTTGATCGCCTCGTACCCGGCTCCCAAGTAGCGGTGTGGTCTAAGAGGTGTCATGAATCATATTTGTGTTTCGATCGTCGCACTCGCTGGTGTGCCTAGACATCAATGGTCTGCGGTGTGCCACGCGTGTCGCGCGACCGCTGCAGTATCAACTTGTGACTCCCATGCCCACGTGTCCAACAGACATGTCTATACTTTTGCCGCCTACTGCAAGGAAGAAGGCTGATATTGGGCCGCATTTCCTTCCTCTGTACAGAAGTAGCTGCTGACTGACCGCTCCTACAAAATTGTAGTCATCCTCGCTAGATGTGAATAGTAGAGACTGAGCCCGACACATAATATAGATCTTGGCTGAGTGGAACGCGTGAGATGGAGGGACAAGAGCGACGGTGCTGAGGACAGGGTGAGGGCGCCTGACCGCACCCGGGCCATGCCAAACTAATTGTTTTTGTATGAGGTTCCCACCGACGTCTTGAGGCAGCCGGGAGTTGTCAGATGTTCATCTGGGAGGAGTAGAGGATGGATACCTAGTCAACCAATCAAGAACCCTTTGGGTTGGTCTAGAACAACACACGGTGTAGGATGACAGCGGTCGGTATGTGAGTCTACACCGAGTGACCCCTGCTAGATGCGAGTCGGTCCCCTTGCTGTGCTTCGACCTGGGGCCTGTTCAGGAATGTTGTTTTTGTCCACTTGCCACTCGCAGGTTCAAGAGCCTGCCACCTCTAGTCTGACATTACTGGTATTGTGCTAAAATAGTGTAACCAGATGACACTGTTAGGATGATTGATATCTGTATATGATCATATACACCCACGTTTTTGACTCCAAGATATGCAACCCCAGTAATCAAGTGCTCGCAGGGAAACCTGTGGAAGAGGTAATAATCTCGCTGCATGCCGGATGTGTATAGGAAAATTTACTTTGTATGTGTCTTTTAAAAACCACTCGTCGCTGCTATTACTGTAAATGTAAAAGCACAAAACAGTCAGAGTAATATTAACCTCGAGACATGGAATTAGCTACAGGATGTAAATGATATTATTATGGCGTTGAAAAAGAGGTTTATTTTTGCAGCACACCAGATCAAAACGAGTGGCTTAATTAACCCCTGGATGTAAAAATTGCGTCCAAGAAAAATTGAGGTCCGATAACTAGCATATTAGTAGGGTGCTTCGCGATGCAGTGTCTGTGTCGCTCACTCTATATGTGTGTGGTATTAGTCACTCACTAAGTCGCAATCATAAACATAGTGAGTATGCTCAGTTTGTAATTAATTCTCCTTGCTGACTTGTGTGACTTTAGCCGCCTCTCAGAGAAAAGATCATTTTGTATATAGTGAGTGGCTCGTTGATAGGCAATAAAGATGACTGATGATGAAGAATATCTGTAGCACCTCACCAGCAAAGTGTGTGTGTACGTTTAAATTAACCCCTGGGGTTGTTTGATAATTTGGTCACAAAGTAATAGGATAGGCCCATAATACTCTATATAATGTGGAATGCCAGTGTTGTATAGATATAGTATACTAAATTTGCAGATGTATGCTACGCGTCTATAGCACTCCTCATCATCAGAATGATACAGTTGTAATGAGACCTTTAGCTTGCTGAATTAGCGCTACAGGAAAAATGTTACCATATTTTGGCTAGATGAGAAGAACAGAGACGGTTTCTTTGGGGTCAGACACCTACATCACTCTGTTAAAAGCAACAGCTTTAATTAACCCTGGATTGTAATGCGCCAATCTACGACTCGCGCGAGCCCGCTCAAACATAAGGCAGTCTTGTGGGTAGAAGGTGTTATTACAATTGCGACTGAGTTTTCTACGTCCCACAGCAACACAGAGATACAGTTGTAATTAACCACTTTGATTTGTGAGAGTAGGCTAGTCATGGCAAAAATGTTACTAATTTGTGGCGTTGAAGATAAATGACAGTGTTTCCGTTTGGCGCGTCAGGCACACCATGCAGCAAACACATGTCACGCTTAATATGCATATCTCCCCCCTGGGTATAAGATTCACGCGATCTAAAAGAGACTCATGAGCCTCGCGCCAGAAAATAAGTGGAGAAATTCTGTATCTCGTGTAAGTAAGAAATCGGCTTGTGGGGTTCTTAGTGTATAGCCTTTGAATACTTCTAACTCTGAGGTAAAGAATCTGGCTTAGATTGCCACCCAGTCTTGGGACTATTAGAATGTATATGGCCAAGCCTGCGAGTGGTACGCACACTGGATTTGTCAGATCCAGATACCCCCAATAAAGAACTTACGACACATAGACATTAATGCAAGAAGATCAGAAGATCCTCTAGAGTACGTGTGCTGCAGAGCACACACCCTACCCTAGAGACATCTGCCTAGTGTATAGAAAAACTTGCTCATCTGTGCTTCAAGCTAAGATCGGCTTATCTGATGCAGCGAGCAGCAGCTGATACCTGTGGGCATCAGTGACGCTGGAGTGTGCAGAGCTGTTCCCCCGCGCGTTGCGCCCGCAGGACCTCTGTACGATGTCGTCACACGCCCTGTGATCGTCTCGATATCAGCCCGCCCTCGTTTGTCTGTGTGATTTGAGGGCTTCATCTCTGCCTAGACATTGTTCATCGAGGCTGTATGCCCGTTCTTCCTCCCAGAGGTGCTGTTGCCCCATGTTAGTGCGCCATGTGTGCAGCTCTATTTTATCAATAAAGCACACACTCTTCGTGTATTACACTCCGATAGTGTAGCCCCTAAGAGAGAGTTGTGAGACTATCGTCTCCGCAAACGATAAAGTGTTTCTAGAAAATGTGTATAACTGATATTATATATCATTCGGTTAGTGTGTTCACATTCGATCATCTATGTGCAGTATAAATATCAGACCTCCTAATAGGTTCAGTAGACTGTATTATCAGGTCTGTAAGAAGTATCTTGTATCAAGTAATAGAGCTTCTCCGATGAGCTCCATATCGGAGTTGATCAGATGTCAGGAGACAATATTTTGTGATATTCTCAGTGAGTTGATGAGAGTGTATCAAGTGTAGTGGAAATAGAAGATATTTAGAATGAATTTACAGAGAAGAACCTATAAAAGTAGCGACTGAGCAAAGAAGTAGATATAGTGTTGGTCGGTTAGTGTCTTTTCTGAATACCAATGGAGCGATGACTCCAGGGAATCTGAACGCCTCGGGATAAGAGTAATGTTAATCTAGTTAAGAATTCTTAGTAGTATATAGATATGATAGATAATCCTGCCCTTGAGATGCTTGTATTAGTAGACTGACGGACTAAATGTCTCGCGCGTAGACTTGAAAATTTCTTTACAATCTACTGCTGGAACAGGACTTTTCCTGCAAGACCTCTCTGAAGGAAGTAAATAGATGTTGAATAGATAACTCAGAGATCCTAGAGGTGTCATTAGATTCTTACTGATCCAATATAATGGAACTTGGTTGGATGAAGAGGATGTTTACAATGGTCATGATGTGCTACGTTCTCTTTTGGTGTTGTGGAGAGTCGCGGATGATAGGGATTTTGGAAAAACTCTGTAACTTTCTGGGGGTTCAACTCACTAATGTACAGAATGTTGAGGAGGGATTTGGTTCTTGGACAAGAATTAAAGGATGAAGTAGTATGGAGTGTAGATGTCACTCAGTTACCGCTAAAGTGATGTGCACGGACCTAAGATGAAGCAATGAGGGAGGGAGAGACCACTCATCAACCGTTCCCCCACAGTTTGCTGCCCGCCAGACCTCTCCCTTCTTGCGCTGCAAAGCAGTACCGGGATCCCCAAGTTGCTTTGGTCCCTATGTGTGCCACCACTACATCCACAGCACCTGGAGAGGCAGCTGTCACCTGGATATCACTGACCTCCGCCCATCGGAGGCCGGCAGCTGGGCTGTGTGTGGTCGCAGCTCCGTGATATCTGTGACAGGTCCCGAATGGAGGCAGATGCTGAAGGCCAGGAAGTCTCACGGGGATTCGGCTCTACTCCAGCTTGGCGAGTCCGACAGAAGGCTAGGTCAGTTTAACAACAAGTTCCAGGCCCCTAGTAGCCCGGACAGTTAGGTGGTATACTACTGACATATTTCTGAAACTGTGGAAGGATTCAGTTGTGTGTACAATCTGCAGCTAATTTAAGTAGCAGCAAAAGCGAGATAGAGTTTTTAAAAAAAAACCATATCCCCACACTGTAGAAAAAACAGGAATCTGTTTGAGAAAAAATAGCAAGAGAAAAGAGGGAGGTGAAGGGGCCTCCAGATCCTCAAGCAGAGGACAGCGGACCCTCGATTCCGGGCGATAGTGAGCCACTTTAGGAATATCTCCTCAGAAGCCTTTACAGATGTATAGATGGACCTATCTTCATCCAGGACCAACCTTCCTTCGCCCTCCCCCTCAGGAAAAATAATAGCATTGAACGTTCCCACTCAGTCGCGTCTTCTGTCTTTATTTGGAACAATGTTGTAAGTCTCATACAGACCTAATTTAATGAAGTATGTTCTATTTATGAGAGCAAACAACTTTAATATTAGGAGAAGTCGGTACATATTCTTTATGATATGGGAGAGGAGGAGTCTGAACCATGCATTGAGGCAGTGATGGAAGCAGAAACTACCCCAGCAAATGATCTGATCAGGCAATCATCCTATAAATTGGGAGTATAAACTGATCAAGGGTAATCCCAAGAGCACAGGACTACTAGAATTATGAAGGATCAGAAAAAAACACCTCTTCAGCATAAATAATTCCAACTTGAAAGTAGACTAGAATGTAATTGACATCACCCTGTAGAATGAGTGATCCATAAATGGAGGTAAGATATAGAGGTATCTGGAGAGACAGAAGAAGATTCTGGAAGAGAATACTTGATTAAATAAATGTAAAAAAAGAGAAAAAAGATGGTTATTCTCTTTTAATGCTGAACCTATTCAGAGTCTTAAAGAAAACAAGAGCCCATGTTAGAGCCTAAAATCTAGCTGCAAAATGAAAAGTTGGGGAAAAAGCCTACTGAGGGGAAATCTTAGTAAAAAAATAAATAAATTTGATTGGGAGTATCAATAATATAAGTAAGTGAAACACTCGCTGTAAAAAAATGATCTTTCTATAGTCATTGCTGTAACATTAAAACTGATTATACAAAGTAAATGCTAAATAATGTCAAATAAATTATAAACTCTGGTACCCTGGACCTGGTTCAACTTTTTTGTGCTTTTGTCTATATCATAGTTACATATAGTTACATAGTTTGTAAGGCCAAAAAAATACAAGACGTCGATCCAGTTCAGCCTGTCGTGCTAAAGTGTTAGTGTTAATCAAAGATTAAACATTATGGGCGACATGTATGAATTCTGGCGCTGATAGACCTGTTCTAAATCGCTTTAAGATAGTATAGAATGCACCAGAAGGTATGAACCTATTCTTCTGCAGTTCATACATACAGGAGCAGTCTAGTGCCAATACAGCAAGTCTGGCTCAGGCACCACCTTTAACTTGGTCTGGCTGTTATAACTGTTCTGCGGCAAAGTTTTGGCGTCAAAGAATCATAAATGTGTCTTCTTCTCCTTATTTGGCACGCTAAAATGTGTCTTTGGCGCAGTACCGAGACACTTATCGTGCCAAAGTTTGGAGTACGCCTGTTCATACAACTATAGAACTGGTCTACTATAGCTTTTTGAGGCCAGAATTCTGTCACAGCACCGTTCATGCATGTCACCCTATATATTTACCCTAAATTATTAGTGTAGATTTTAGAAGAATGAGGGTACTATGGATTTTTAAATCTCCAGCATGCTCTATCTTCATTTAGATCTGTTTGCTAAAATCTCATTCACATGCGTTATACATTGTACTGCTGAAGCAGATTGATGTGGATTCCTCTTCTGAAGCAAAATGAAATCCATGTTGCAAACCATATCCAACAAGAGGTATCTGGATTGATATCAGGATGTTTGATAAAAAAAAATCTGGTCCCTGCTACAGAAAAATAATGTTAGTGTCTGAACATACCCTGAGGCTTATAAGCTTTAGGAAAACTGCAGACCCATTAAAAACTGCTAATCACAGGACATATAATGCTTGAAGACAGTACATACCCACTTTACTTGTATACCCGCCACTGTCACAGTAGACACATAGCACAAATACTGTAGGACATGTACCAGAGAAGCTGCCAACATGTCACTCATACATTGTACACAAGTCTCACATGCACCAACCACATATACCGCACAGACCCCAGACCAAATCCAAAAATTAATCAAACTTGTGTTGTCCAAGTCTACACATCAACACAAAGGAGCAAAGGCCAGCAATACAAACAATGTCACAGCATTATCACAAATGCAGCCTAAGCAAAAAAAAAAAACAGTAGTACGAGTCCAACTCAACAGAGTACAGCCAAAGTAAAAGAATTATGTTGTGCTTTGGATTCAGGTCAATTATAAAGGGGTTGTCTGGCTAAAAAATTATATGTCATTGTTGCCAAGGTGGTCCAAATAAGAGAAAACTAATACTTATCTAGCTGTTCCCCACCACTGTCGCTCCAGTGCATCTGGTGAGTTTTTCCTCTTGACTTCCTGGTTCTCATCCTGACATGCTAGAAAGGCTCACACTCCATTTTAAAGGTTAGGGTTGGAGTAGGAATTGGGGTGGGGTTAGGCTATGGTTAGGGTTAGAGTAGGGTTAAGGTTGGAGTTGGAATAGTGTTAAGGTTGGAGCTGGATTAGGGTTGGAGTGAAATTAAGGTGAGGTTGGTGTTGGGATAGGGTAAGGATAGGGTTAGGTTTAGCTTTGGAGTTGGGGTGGGGTTATGGTTGGGAAGGCTTAATGTAGGAGTTTGGGTAGGGTTAGGGTTGGAGTAGGGTTGAAGTTGAAAAAAGTTTACAGTTATGGTTCGGGTGGGTTTAGAATTGGATTAGGGTTAGTGTTGCGTTGGGTTGGAGTAGGGTTAGGGTTAAGGTTGGAGCTGGGATAGGATAGGGTAGATTTAGAAAGTGATAGAGTTTTTATTCTCATTATACAATAAACTCTTTTAAAACTTTTTTACTTTTCCACTATGGGAACAGACAAAGCAATCGCTTGATCACTTTAGCATACATAGCAATACAGGCAGTCCCTGGGTTACGAACGGGATAGGAACTGTAGGTTTGTACTTAAGTTGAATTTGTACGTAAGTCAAAACAGGTATATTTATTAAGTGTAACTCCAGCACATAAGGTTTTTTTTAGTTTTGGATAGTGCAGAGAAGGGTATTTACATGTGTTTTGCCATCTGTGTCCCTGTTAAGAAGATTTCACCTCATTTTCACCTCATGTGCTGCTGTGGCATGCTGGAACTTGTCATTACACAGTTACTATCTGCTGTGGAACATGGAACTACAAGTGCCAGCATGCCCCATAAGTCTCTGTTTGTAGCTAGGGGACAGATGTAAGTCTTAACGGTGTAAGTCGGGGACTGCCTGTATATTACTGTATTGCTACATACTTTTTCTGTGACAGGCGGCCTATTAGACCATGTCTAATCTTCTAAGCTTCTGCACATTACAGACCCAGAGGTCATAGTTTGGACCCAGCTGCCATGGCTATTATTGGAACCTTGTCATTGAATTGTAAAGATATTGATGATTGACACCGAGATGCTTTGACCTCTATTGACTGTGGCATAGAGTGGTTTAAAATGCCAGAATTGGAGCTAGCTCCAATACCTGACCTTTAATCTGGAGATTGGTTGCACACTACAGCTAGCTCCCATCACAGATGATATAGGGACAGCTTCTGAGCCTTATCCATTCCCTATAAATATATGACACTTTAGGGTGGAACAAGAAGCACTTGTCCTATAGTGTGACAGTAGGGGCTGACTGTTGACCCTATTCATTCACTTTTCATTCTGAGCTGCCCAAAATTTTTCTCTCTTTGACTTTAATAGGATTCAGATTCTGGATCTTCTGAAACTCAAATATTTTTTATTTTTTAAACAATATTTGATTGACACAGAAATGCTAAAACAAATATACAATTGTGATTTAATTGTGTCCTTATATTTTTACAGACGGCATTCTGAGTGTTCTGATATTAAGGCTATGTTCACATGGGTTAAAATGGGGCGCATTTTGGTTCGTATTTCACACCGTACTGTGCTCAAATACGGGCGAAATGCTCTCCAGTCATTACGGTAATCCATAGTTCTCATAGAGAACTATGGATTACGCATCCTCTCCCCACTCGCATAATACGCCGCAGGGGGAGATAAGTGACATGTCAATCATTCACAGCATTTACGCGCCGCGAGCAATGAGATCTATGAGTTCCCAAACACACGGCACAATTATGCCATGTGAACAAAGCCTAACAGTGTTATAGTTCAATATTACGTCATACTTACAGTAATCTAGCAAAAATCTAGTGAAAAAATATTGACATAGCTTTTAGACAGATTTCTATATATACTTCATATTTTAATACCCTTTCATCATCATTCATTTCCTTAAAGGGGTTGTATCATTAGATTAAATGGTCTTCAGATAAGGGGACTGTGAAAATAAGCAACTTTGCAATTGGATGTCATTTGCAAAGCTGTCTTGTTTTCACAGTCTGCCTTATCTTCATTTGTGTAAACACTGTTCCCCAGTGCCGGTCAGATACCACCTCCTTGTATGTCCTTGGCTGACGGCTTTACTAATTTCCATTCTGTCTGGCCCTCGGTCGTATTCACAAGAGTGTGCATTCCTGCCTCTATCACTCAGAATAAGGGGCCGGCAACATTTCACTCTGCACAGCCAGCAGCTCCACAGTAACACTGCAGCTGCTTCTACAATCAGAAAACAGCAGAATTGTTCTCGGTGCCTAATGCTCCTACGTGTAAACATAGAAGGGAGACAGATCTGTGCTGCTCTGGATGAGTTCATAGAAGACTGGATTCAACTGTAACAAACCTCCAGCTCTGAGAGGAGAAGAGATCAATGCTCTGAGTTCATAGAAGACTGTCTAGACTGAATGCAGGCCTATGGTATGTAAACAAACAGCTCTTACAAAATAAGACTGCATAGGGAGAGGAACGACACAGTGACAGGGGGGGAGCACACTGACTTGGGAGCGAGCATGAACAGTGAAGGGGGGATGACATCATCCCCCTTCAGTTAAGAAACACCCAACTGGGAGGGGAAGAAACGCCCCTGGATTTGAAGAGCTGAGAAACTGAAAGTACAATGAAACACACGAAATGATGAAGCAATAAATCCCTTGTAACTTAAATCTCTCCCAGATTTTAATCCCCACTTCGCAAAATATCTCTAGAGGACCCTTCAGGGATTCAGCAAGTTACCATGAAGTGTACTGAAAAGTAGGCACTAATTTATCTATTTAGCTCTGTGAATAAAATTTGTCAATTAACTTTTTCCACATTTTGAAAAACACCTTTGTTTTTGTTTCTTTATGACATTCAGTTAAGAGTTGATCAGCTCATCAGTACAATTTAGTTTGAGAAAGAATCATGTATTTGAATGGTAAATCTACCTCCAACCACTTAGGCTATGTTTACACGGCAATAATTGCGGGACGTATTTCGCCCGCAATTACGCTGTGTGCTCGGGAGCGGGGGCGGGACGGGGGGGTCGTCAGTCCGCTGGCTCCATAGACATTCATTACTCACGGCGTATACGTGTCACTTATCTCCCCGCTCTGCGTATATGAGAATTGTGGATTACCGTAATGACTGAGAAGGTATCTCGCCCCATATTTAACGCAGTACTGCGGGTAATACGGGCCGAGATACATCCATGTGAACATAGCCTTAGTCTATAGACATCTTTTTGCTACAAACAGCATGACATGAATCAATGGAGGAGTGCCACTTGTCACCTCATCCTCCTCTGCCTTGCCCTGCTAAATCTCAAATACTTCAATGAGTTTGGCTGAACAACTCTAGAGATGAATAGAGGCTAGTTAAGACACATGACTGTAACTATCAATTCGGGAGTGAACCGAGCGGGGGTGGGAGAAGAACGTACAGTCCCGCTCGGTGGTAGGACGATATCTCCATATATCATGGAGATCTTCTTCAAGTAGGAGGTTGCAAGATCCGGGCGGATACCACGCGGGACCTGGATCTGTCGGTTAAATTATTTACTACCACGTTAAAGTCACCGCAAGCAATCAAACATCCCCTCCTCACTTCCTTGGCTGCCGAAAGGGTTTTCCTGATAAAGGAGATCTGATTGTTATTGGGAGCATACAATACTGTAAGAGTGTATGGTTTACAGTTTATCTCACATGTGAGGATTATGTAGCGACCAGCGGGGTCAGAGATGACTCGGAGGAGTTGGAAGGCTACCGAATTTTTAATCAGAATGGCCAATCCAGCTTTCTTTTGCAGTGAGTGGGCCTGAAAAATACAGGGAAAATGTCTATTTTGTAACCTATGAGCATCTGAAACCAGTAAATGTGTCTCTTGGAGGCAGATTATGTCAGAGCCTGACTTTAAAACTTCCTTCCACAGCAATGAGCGTTTGAAAGGGGAGTTTAACCCTTTCACGTTGTAGGTGAGTATTTTTAGAGCCATTGTGACAGAGAAGAAAGAATGTAAGGGCCGGCTGGATCACCAAGACGCCGAACCAGGTTGGATGAAAACCTAGGGGAAAAAATACAGTTGCACCAGTAGAATACCTTTAAAATAACATAACAGTTAAGCCAAACGGACGAACTTAACATAGGAAACCAATAGGGAAATCATTAGGGCAGTCCTGCCTGTAAACAGCGAGAGGACGAAGAGTAGTGGGTCGAAGTACTGACCGAAGGAAGGAACAACTCCATTGCAGAACCCCTACCAGATACAAACAAGAACCACTAAAGGGTACCGCTTATAGAGTCAGAGAACAGAACTCGAGCGGAGGCGAGAGGTTTTCTCGGACCACAAGGGCGTGATGATTTCGGGTCGCGTTTGTTTCTTCCGGATTGGACTGGAATCATCAGCGGAAAGTAGTCGCCAATGTTGCAGGGTGGAGCATGCTTCCTCTGGTGTGATACATGTAACTTGGGAACCCTCTTTGTTAATGATCAGCTTTATGGGAAAACCCCACCTGTAAGGGATCCCTTTCTCTCTGAGGAGCTTTGTGTAAGGTTGGAACTCCCTTCTTCGCAACATAGTAGCTGCCGAGAGGTCTGGGAACAGGGTGATGGGTTGGAACCTGTCTGGAAGCGAATCAACTTTACGCAGAGCACGTAAGAAGTCCTCTTTGATATGGTAAAAGTGGATCCGTGCGATAGTATCTCTCGGCACTTGAGGTGGGAGGTGACGAGGTTTGGGAATTCGATGTATCCTATCTATGATTAGCTCATGGGTTGTACAGTGCGGAAGCACCAGAGCCATCAGGTCGGTCAAGAAGGCATTAAGTTGATCTGGTGAGACGGATTCCGGGATACCTCTAATGCGTATGTTATTGCGTCTTGATCTGTCTTCCAGATCCAAGACCTTGCTGGAGAGTCGCTGTACTTCTTCTTCCAGGGCATTGTTGGCGTCTATCAGAGAGTTATGGGAGTTCGCAAACTCTGCCATCTTTGATTCAATGTGCTCAGTTCTAGATGCCAACGATAGAAGATCTTGCTTAAGGTCAGAGATCATATCTTTGATATCGGCTTGAAGTGTGGAACGAAATGAGGAGAAGAGACGCTGTAAGGTGGAGGTCGTTAGAGGTTGGGAATCTATCTCCTCACGATTGTCGAGGTCCACTGAGCCCGCTCTTGATGGAATGGAAGGAGGCGCTGAGGAGAATTGCAGGCTTTTCTTGGATCTTGTTTCGGTACCAGAGGCAGGACCAAAGAAGTCTGGGAGTTTGGCGGGCTGTGCTTTGGGGTTTTTCTTGGAAGTGCCACCCATAATTCTGGTATAAACTGAGAAAGGTAAAGGTTTCTGGCCAGAGAGGGATGGTAAATAAGAGAAAGGAGCTTTTTTTTTTTTTTTTTTTTTCCTCTCTCTTCTTCTTTCCTCCTGGGTTTACTGTAGTTACAGGTTAATACAGGGGGCAAATTAACCAGCCGGGCAGGTCACTGGCACGTTCTATTGATGTCAAACAATTGGATCAGTGGTTTAGACTTTGGTAGAAGAGAGGGGTGTGGCTAAAGCACACCTCAAAATTAGTAATGCTGAACAATATTTAGGGCAGTGAGAGCTATGATTCTCAGGTATTGAGAGAGCCTTTGGGATCCACACTTGTGTTGCACAGAGAAAGGGAGCTGAGGTGCCAAGAAATTATGGCAGGTATTCTTTTTAGAGCCAGCTGGAGTGAAGAGTATAAATTCACTCAGGCCACCTGCAATATGAATGGGATTAGGGCTCCGTTGATGTTAATGTCCCAACAGCCCCCAGGAGCAAAAGGGTCACTGGTTTCAGGCACCGGCACTTTATAACTCCAGCAGCAGCTGCCAGGGGCAATGGAGCGTGGATGAAAAGCAGCACTCCAACAGGGGGATACAGGACGAAGGGATACATTTCCATTAGCTGCATTGGTACAGGGCTATAAAGGTAAATGGGGCCTTCCCGCAGGAGTGCCCCAACAGGGGAGGGAGGAGAGGTGTGCTGTACCTGTTCACAGGTATTAAGCCTATCTCCTCACCTGCAATGCCCCCCCCAACTGACAGCAAATCGCAAAAATCACCGGAGCCGAGGAGCAGGAGCCGTCAGTGACCACTTTTCGGGAAATCCTCACACCAGGGCTTTACCGGGGGGCGGCCCACCCCCCCGAGGGATTCCGTCACAACGAGCCGGGACAGCGGAGAGGAGACAGGCAGCCGCGGCAAGCTGAGGAGAGAGTGAGTAGACCATTCAGTAGCGCGGCCGCGTCGTTAGAGCTGCAGAGGTGCTTGAGGGAAGATGGCGCCCAATTCCCGCCGCTGAACCTTCCACCTGGTATCACCGCTTCTGTAGATCCAATTTGAATCGGGTTTAGACCACAAGGTAGCTTTCCCTCCAGTGAAGAGCTGTGAGCAGTACTGGAGAGAAATTTGCTGCTTTTTAAGGCTTATTTGAGCCGCAAATCAGGGGTTCTTCCAGGAGAGGTCCTTCAGCACGTCCGTTCACATCTCCTGCTTAGGCCACGCCCCATGACTTTAACTATCATCAAAATGGAGAACAGGCAATGAATAAAGAAAAGCAATATTCTGTCACAATCATAAAACAATACAGTTAAGGAATAAAGTCCAATAGGCTTGTGTCATTATTAGAATGGAGCAAATCCATGAAATAATGTCAAATGCTATTGTGATATCACCAAACAGGAACATACTTGTAGCTAAGGAATAAGAACTCCATTTAAAATTAATTTAAACTCTTATGTGACATCATCACAATAGATCACAGCTTAGTTTTAAGAGCACATGGAATAAAGAAAACACTATTGTGATGATGATATAACAATTTATGTTTGGCTTAATTCCTTGATGTTTGTAACAATATAATAATAATATTTACAAAGTTAGTACGGTTAAAAAAAGACATTTGTCCATCAAGTTTAACCAAGGGTGGGGTTTGACTTATTCCTTTGGCCATGTTCTGTCACACAAGTAAGACATCTTATACGAGAAGTAGTGTTGGAGCGATTTTTTATCGACAAAGTTTGAAATCGCAAGGTTTTATGGTGATCGAAATTTCCATGATCATGCGATAATTAAGTTAAAATCTGTGCAACATCAATTAAAATCAGGCTCCATTTTATTTTTTCTGGCGCTTGCTGTAAATATTTGCCTGCCACAAATCAGATTACAGAATAATAGAGCTGGGTGAGATGTGTGTGCAGACTTCATGACTTGGGATGTGTATGGTTGCGATTGGCTGGAAAAATCAACATGACCTCGTTTTACATAGAACATCGTTTCCTGTTTCAGCCTCAGTGTCTCTCAGCGTCTCATAGGGATAGGACCTGCTCTCTGCCCTGGGGTGGGCCCCCCCCCCAAACACTCAGGCGAAATTAAGTCTATTCTGCACAGAGAAACCTCTACTATTAGCTGGTGATCCTTCCAATTTTAGTTAGATAAGAGGAGTTGAAGATTTTTATGTGTTAGCTAGAAATATTTAAAGCACATCTACCGCTGTAAATTCATGCGGTGGGAGCGTAGGGGGGGGGGCCGCGGACGAACACAGACAAGCTCTATCTTATAAGAACATACTGATAAAGTAAACCAAGACCTTAGTGCAGACAATGTATTGAAATATCGTTTATTATTTAACATTGCTATTTGAAATATTCCTGGATATTTGGGCAGACCTGAACTTATTATTGGATACACATCATTTCTAGTAACTGCAGGTCTCTTTTTAGCTGCAAAACTCCCACTTTTTATAATCATTATACATTTCAGATATGGTGTTCATTTTCAATTTTACCCATTACAACCTGTTACAGATGATAATCCCACCTTGTTCAGTTAAATTACAATCCAGCAACTTGTAGTCAGCACAGTTGTTTGTTGCCAAAAATAATAAGTAATTGAACACGAAAACATCACAGTTACAGTGTTTTTGACTTTTGCGCACCCAGCATTGTTCGATTGACGCAGCTTCTACGTAAATCTTAAAACAGCAATTCTAGATTCACCACAGGTGAATAGAAAGGTTCAAAAAATACCGTTTATTATATCATAACATAACAGTTACGTGTTTTCCTGACTTTTTTGCACAGCCCACATTGTTCATTGAAACGAGCATCTACGTAAATCCTTAAAACAGCAATTTCTATAGTCACCACAGGTTAATTGAAATGTGGCAAAAGAAAAATATTGTTTTATTAAAGCCAAAACATAACAGTTACGTGTATTTTGACTTTTGCACACCCAGCATGTTCATTGACAGAGCAATCTACGTAAATCTTAAAACAGAAATTTCTTATATTCACCACAGGTGAATTTAGAAGGTGAAAAAAATATCGTTTATTATATCAAATCATAACAGTTACGTGTTTTTTGACTTTTGGCGCCACGCCAGCAATGTTTACTTGACGCAGCATCCTACTAAATCTTAAAACAGCTATTCTATAATCACAACAGGTGAATTGAAAGGTGCAAAAATACCGTTTTATTATACCAAAACATAACAGTTACGTGTTTTTGACTTTGCACACCCAGCATTGTTCATTGACGCAGCACTACTAAATCTTAAAACAGCAATTCTATATCACCACAGGTGAATTGAAGGTGCAAAAAATACGTTTATTATACAAAACATAACAGTTACTGTTTTTTGACTTTTCCACCCACATTGTTCATTGACGCAGCATCTACGTAAATCTTAAAACAGCAATTCTATATTCACCACAGTGAATTGAAAGGTGCAAAAAATACCGTTATTATATCAAAACATAACAGTACGTGTTTTTTGACTTTGCACACCCAGCATTGTTCATTGACGCAGCATCATACGTAAATCTTAAAACAGCAATTCATATTCACCACAGGTGAATTGAAAGTGCAAAAAATACGTTTATTATCCAAAACATAACAGTTACTGTTTTTTGACTTTTGCCACCCAGCATTGTTCATTGACGCAGCATCTACGAAATCTTAAAAAGCAATTCTATATTCACCACAGGTGAATTGAAAGTGCAAAAAATACGTTTATTATACCAAAACATAACATTAAGTGTTTTTTTACTTTGCCACCCACATTTCATGACCAGCTACGTAATCTTAAACAGCAATTCATATCACCACATGAATTGAAAGGTGCAAAAAATACGTTTTTATACCAAACAACAGTTACGTTTTTTACTTTTGCCACCCAGCATGTTCATTGACACATCTACGTAAATCTTAAACAGCAATTCTATATTCACCACAGTGAATTGAAAGGTGCAAAAAATACCGTTATTATATACCAAAACATAACAGACACGAGTTTTTTGACTTTTGCGCACCAAGCATTGGTTCATTGACGCAGCATCTACGTAAATCTTAAAACAGCAATTCTATATTCACCACAGGTGAATTGAAAGGTGCAAAAAATATCGTTTATTAACCAAAACATAACAGTTACGTGTTTTTTGACTTTTTGCACACCCAGCATTGTTCATTGACGCAGCATCTACGTAAATCTTAAAACAGCAATTCTATATTCACCACAGGTAATTGAAAGGTGCAAAAAATACGTTTATATACAAAACATAACAGTTACGTGTTTTTTGACTTTGCCACCCAGCATTGTTCATTGACGCAGCATCTACGTAAATCTTAAAACAGCAATTCTATATTTACCACAGGTGAATTGAAAGGTTGCAAAAAATACCGGGTTTTTTATACCAAAACATAACAGTTACGTGTTTTTTGACTTTTGCGCACCCAGCATTGTTCATTGACGCAGCATCTACGTAAATCTTAAAACAGCAATTCCTATATTCACCACAGGTTAATTGAAAGGTGCAAAAAATACCGTTTATTATACCCAAAAAATAACAGTTACGTGTTTTTGACTTTTGCACACCCACAATGTTCATTGACCCCAGGCATCTACGAAATCTTAAAACAGCAATTCATAATTCACCACAGGGGAATTGAAAGGTGCAAAAAAATATCGTTTATTATACCAAAACATAACAGTTACGTGTTTTTTGACTTTTTCCACCGTGCATTGTTCATTGACGCAGCATCTACGTAAATCTTAAAACCCGCAATTCTATAATCACCACAGGTTTAATTGAAAGGGCAAAAAATATCGTTTATTTTACCAAAACATAACAGTTACGTTTTTTTTTGCATTTTGACCACCCAGCATTTTTCATTGACGCAGCATCTACGTAAATCTTAAAACGCAATTCTAATTCACCACAGGTGAATTGAAAGGTGCAAAAAATATCGTTTAATTATACAAAACATAACAGTTACGTGTTTTTGACTTTTGCCACCCAGCATTGTTCATTGACGCAGCATCTACGTAAATCTTAAAAAACAA
>JAODAL010044000.1:0-33302 GCA_025379985.1 Phyllomedusa bahiana
ACGGGCCCTTTAAGGAAAAAGGGGCCCCGGCACTACGGCCGGGACAGGCAAAAGGGGCGGCGTTTTTCCAGAGGCCCGGGCCGGTAAGAAAGGGAGGCGGCCCAGGCCCGAGCCGCAGGGGGTGGGCGGGGCCGCCGCCCGGACCCCCGCGAGCGGGGGGATGGTTTGCGGGGGGGGAGCGGGCCCGCCCCACCCCCATGGACAGTTTTTTTTTATGGTAAAAAATTTTTTGTTGGTTTTTTCAAATCAGGAAGATCATTGGGTCCGGCCTGAGGTTTTGACTAAGGGGGGCATTCAACAAACTCCCATGATGAAGTGGCCCCCCCTAAGGGGTTTTGGGCACCCCACCTATGGCCCCCCCCTTTGCCCCCGGCCCCGCTTTCCCGGTTGGCCCAGGAAAAAAGTCATCATTTTTCAGCATTAGCAGCTCCGTGGTCCTGGTTGCCCCCCCCGAGCAAACAAAGGGAATTTTAAGAAGGAAAAAGCGCATTTTGCCCCATTTATGGTTTATCAATTTTAGCACATATGAACTTGGGAAGTGGCTATTATAAATTTTGCCCTTTTTCCATTCGTTATTTCAAAAATTTGGGTACACCCTTTCGTTTCACAGTCACGGCCAAACTTTTTCCTTTTACTCTGGCCCCCGCCAGGTGTGGGTGGTTTTATTAGCAGGGGAATGGCTTTATAATTTTTAAAACCTTCCCCCCAAACGAATTTAGATTTGGGTTTCCCCAATGCAAAATTTCACTGTCACCCGGGCCGGGTTTTCTTTCACTTGGTCTTGCCAGGTGTGGGTGGTTCTATGGGGTGAAGGCTCTTATAATTTTTAAACCTTCCCCCCTCGATATTATAGGGATGGATTTCACCATGCAGTTTTACAGTAAAGGGGCCCCTTTTCTTTCACTCTGATCTCGCCGGCTGTGGGGGTTTTTGTAGAAATTTAAATTTGGTTTTATAATTTTTTAAAACCTTTTCCCCCCTCAAATTACAAGAGGATACACCATGCAGTTTCACAAATTTACGCCAGCTTTTTCTTTTCAACTTGTTTTGCCCGGGTGTGGGTGGTTTTAGCCCGTGTTTAAAAAAATTTTTTTTTTTTTGGTTTTTCTGTAATTAGCTTTAGATTTTTACAGGGAGAGCCAAACCCCGTGAAACTTTTTTTTTATGGTCCGGGGAACCCCTTTTAAAACTTTTGTTTCACCCCCTTTCCCCTTTAAAAAACGCTGGTGTACAGTGGGGAAAGGGATTGGGGTTTTTTTTGTCTTCCCGTTTTTAATGGTGCGGGGGCATTCACCCCTGCACTTTTTAAGAATTTAAAGGGCACCCTTTTTTAAAATAGTCCCGCATTTCCCTTTGGGTTTTTATGTAAAAAGGGACGTGCGCCGGGGTCCGCCCAAATTTTTTTTTTCCCGCTTCCCATTTTGCACCCCAGAGCAGATAAAACCCTTTTTTTCTTGAGTAAAAAATTAAATTTTAAAGTATTTTGGAAAAAAGTCTTCAATGACCTGTCCCTACATGTTGAATGCTCATATTTGTATTGAGAAAACCCCTTTAATCCTCATTTTTAAACATTCCCCATTTTTTTCCTGTCTCATGAGACCCCTTAAAGGGGTGGGGCTGGAAAACCAAAAAATTTTTTCGGCCCAAAATAAATACAAATGAAAAAGAAAAAGTCGGGGCTTTTTCACTTTTCCAATTTTAAGAAAATCAGGGGAAATTTGGGGCCTGGAGGGGCGGCGAGCGATGTTTTGGTTTGCGGGGGGTAAAATATTGGGGGGCAAAAGGGGAAACAGTCGGGTTCCGGGCCCCGCGCCTTCGGGGTCCCAAAAGCCCCTTTTTGCCACATAAGAAGAAACCAGTATTATAAATAAACCATTGGGGAGCTGGGGGTCTCAATTTACTTTTTGTTTTGGGGCCCAAAAAAGGCCCTTTGGGCATAGTATTTATTTGGAAAAGAGATTTGGCATGGTATGGCGGGTTTTTCCGGGTAAAAAGTGATATTTTACCCTTGGGCCCCCCCGGGGGGGTCGGAAGGGTTTTAGGGCCCACGGTGGGGTTGAAAAACCCGGGGTTTACCCCTGCCTTCTATATTCTGCCTCTTGCTTTTTGCCTCCCTTTCTTTTTTTTTGCCCTTTGAGGTTTTATAGGCAAGGTTGCCCTACTCCGGGGGGCCCCCCGGGGGGGTTTTTTCCCCATGCCCCTGTGGCCAGTCCGAGTCTCCGTGTTCCGTTTAGGCGTCTTTTTTAATTTTGAAGATTTTTTACAGGTACATGTGTTCCAGATGGGGGGATCTTTCTTTGCAGAGCCTCTTTCCTGTAAACCGTCCCTGAGTTGCAGTTCCACACAGTGTGGGCTAACCTTTAAACGTACAACCCCTTCCTGCCCGGGCTCGTTTAAAAGGCGGCCCCCCTGTTTCCTCAGCGGCGGAAGTGAATATCCCCTCGCCCCGTGTCTGTGCAGACCACGTGGTTTCAAAACCTTTTTTCTGGTTTTTTGAAAAGAGGAACCTATGAGGGCCCTTTTTTGCAGGCCTTTGCAGGCTGCTTCGCCGCCGGCTTTGCCCCAGAAGGGGTCCATCTGTTTTGGGTGATTCTCACGGGTTACCTAAATTTTTTTTCCCTTTTTCATTAGTTTAAACGCCCCGGAAGGGGAAAACCCTTTACAATTTCCCCCTTGGGGTTTGGATGAGCTCACCGGCTATTGTGAACACGGTCCTGCCCGTTACTGGGTGATTTATTTTGGGGGTTTGTACAAGACGGCACTCCGCCCCCACCTCTTTCCCCTTATTGCTGTGCGGAGTCCTCGGGCCCAAATTTGCAAATGTTTTATATATTATTATATATATATTTTTCCACTTTACTTACCTGCATACTGAAACCTGACGCAGGACACAGAGCGCCTGTGTTTAGTAAACGGTTTTTTATTGGGCCCCATGGAAACATGTTTTTGAGTTTCCCAAAGGGGGGGGAAATCCCCCTTTTCCGGGGGTTTTTTTTTCTTCACATTTGTGGTGTAAACAGTCTTTCTATGTGTCTTTTTTTTCGTCCAAAACCCAAAAAGTGTCGGGGGTGCAGTGCGGGGGGTCAGTTGTGGGAAAAAAAGGGGGTCAGAAAAAACCCCCTACTTAGAGGTCTCGGCAGTAAGTCACCCCCACCCCCGTCCCCATCACTTCTTGATCTTTTGGCTAAGATCAAATGTGGTGTCTGTTCTTATCAGGGGTTAGAGCTGGGAGCCATAGATCTATACACAGGGAGGCTAAGTTTTTGGTGTATACAGGATGGCCCCATGGCTGTCTGTAGGCAAGACCGGCCTCTTGATTGAAGCCTTAAAGGGGTTGTCTCACTACAGGGATCGCTGCATTGTATGTTAAAGATCTTGCAAAAACAAGTGACTTTGCAATATGTGTCCATTTACAGTGTCCTACCTATTCCTAGATATCCCCTCTTGTATGGGCTGCATCAGCTCCTCAGGTCGCTATAGCTCAGCCCTGTTTGATTTTCCTGATGGCTGCCAGCGCTGGTGCCTATAGTTTACAGACCTGTTTGATTTCCCCTGATAGGCTGCTAGCGATGGTCGCTATAGCTACAGACCTTTTGCTCTCACTGATTGGCTATCACACTGGTTGTTATAGCTACAGACTTGTTAAAATCTCCCCTGTTAGGCTGCCAGCGCTGGTCGCTATAGTACAGACCTGTTCAACCCCTCTGATAGGTTTCCAGCACTGGTCGCTATAGCTACAGACCTGTTCTATTCTCCTGATAGGCTGCCAGCGCTGGTCGCTATAGATACAAACCTGTTCAATCTCTCCTGATAGCTGCCAGCGCTGGTTGCTATAGCTACAGACCTGGCTTCTACTGCAGCCTACTAGAAGCCAGTAAACACACCCCTGAATTAAAAAATGAAACAAAGAAAACAGAACGAATCAATGTAGTGAGACAACCCGTTTAACGTTCAAGAAGTTGGAAAGCCCTAAAGTGCAGATATGGCCCAAGAGGTCCTGAGTTAGGCTTTCCAAGAATTTGAACATGAAAGGGATGGTCTTCTCGATCTATGGCCTTAGAGCAACTGACTTGGTGAGTTTAAGTTCAGCACTGTACAGAGACAATTTCTATCTACAGTAGTCACCACACTGTGACACTTGCCACATGTAGCCCACACCAGAGGTATCACAATATAACAGCCCCGAGTCTGAAGTTGGAGGTTCTCACCATGCTGAGTCTGCTCTTCACAGGCAGCTTCAGGCTCCCTCTTCCTGTTCAGGTTGTGGGCAGTTCTACAGCTTCAGGCTCCCACTTCCTGTTCAGGTTGTGGGCAAGTCTGCAGCTTCAGGCTCCCACTTCCTGTTCAGGTTGTGGGCAGTTCTACAGCTTCAGGCTCCCTCTTCCTGTTCAGTTTGGGGAGCAGTTCTACAGCTTCAGGCTCCCTCTTCCTGTTCAGGTTGTGGCAAGTCTGCACTTCAGGCTCCCACTTCCTGTTCAGGTTGTGGGCAGTTCTACAGCTTCAGGCTCCCTTTTCCTGTTCAGTTGTGTGAGCAGTTCTACAGCTTAGCATCCCTCTTCCCTGTTGAGGTTGGTGGGCAGTTCTACAGCTTCAGGCTCCCACTTCTGTTCAAGCTGTTGAGGTTTCTGAAACTTCAGGCTCCCTCTTGCCTTCTTCAGTCTGGGGGTGGTTACAGCTTGACTGACTTTTCCCCCTGCTAACCCTACAAAGCCTGTTAAGAGGGAAAAGTGATGGGGGGGTATAAAGCAGGGCATAGATATAAAAGCTTAAAGGGTTTAAATTTTTAAAACTGGAATCCCCCTTTAAGGCATCAATAAAATGAGGCCGGGTTTGCGGGGCCCCTTAATTCACTGGGATGGGACATGTGCACATCCTTTTACTCTTTTCAGTGTACGATCCTATTTTCCCTATTTTGCTTCTGGCCCAGCAGGATATGAGGAAACGTTATACTTCTGGATGGATGGACGGGCCATTTTTCACAGCACACGTTATTGAATTAATTTTGTGTGTCACTGTGTATCCGCCATCAGGTTTTCTTTCTGCAACATAGTGCTGATTTCAGGAAGACTGGACCTCCTGAGGTTTTCAGGATTGGTCTATATCGTGCACTGTATGGCATGCTTATTTCTATACTGTATGATTGTATTATTTGGCTCTATATGGTGCACTGTATGGCATGCTTATTTCTATACAGTATGGTTGTATTATTTGTCTCTATATGGTGCACGGTATGGCATGCTTATTTCTATACAGTATGGTTGTATTATTTGTCTCTATATGGTGCACGGTATGGCATGCTTATTTCTATACAGTATGATTATATTATTTGGCTCTATATGGTGCACTGTATGGCATGCTTTTTTTTTTTCTATACAGGGAATGAAAATTTTTATTATTTGGCTCTATATGGTGCACTGTATGGCATGCTAATTTCTATACTGTATGATTGCATTATTTGGCTCTATATGGTGCACTGTATGGCATGCTTATTTCTATACAGTATGACTGTATTATTTGGCTCTATATGGTGCACTGTATGGCATGCTTATTTCTATACTGTATGATTGTATTATTTGGTACTATATGGTGCACTGTATGGCATGCTTATTTCTATGCAGTATGATTATACTATTTGGCTCTATATAGTGCACTGTATGGCATGCTTATTTCTATACTGTATGATTGTATTATTTGGCTCTATATGGTGCACTGTATGGCATGCTTATTTCTATACTGTATGATTATATTATTTGGCTCTATATGGTGCACTGTATAGCATGCTCATTTCTGTGCAATATGGTTGTATTATTTGTCTCTATATGGTGCACTGTATGGCATGCTTATTTCTATACAATATGAATGTATTATTTGGCACTAGATAGTGCACAGTATGGCATGTTATTTTGTCTATAGTATGTTGTTTATTTGCTCTATAATGGTGCACTGTAGTGCATGCTTATTTCTATACTGTATGATTATATTATTTGGCTCTATATGGTGCACTGTATGGCATGCTTATTTCTATACTGTATGATTGTATTATTTGGTACTATATGGTGCACTGTATGGCATGCCTATTTCTATACTGTATGACTGTATTATTTGGCTCTATATGGTGCACGGTATGGCATGCTTATTTCTATACAGTATGATTATATTATTTGGCTCTATATGGTGCACTGTATGGCATGCTTATTTCTATACTGTATGATTGTATTATTTGGCTCTATATGGTGCACTGTATGGCATGCTTATTTCTACACAGTATGGTTGTATTATTTGTCTCTATATGGTGCACTGTATGGCATGCTTATTTCTACACAGTATGATTGTACTTTGTTCTATATGGTGCACTGTATGGCATGCTTAGTTTTATACCGTATGACTATTCTTTGGCTCTATATAGTGCACTGTATGAAGTGTTTATTTGTTGTACTGTATGGATATATGCAGTGACTTACTATCAGTGAGAACACATACATACATACTGGGAGGTCAAGAGTAACAGCAAGAGCTATCATAAGTGCGTAGCCACCTTCAGGCCCACCCTGCCTAGAACAACTTCAGTGATGGTAATTTTCTGCTGAAGCTGAATGAAAATGTTGCTCTCCCCTTGGCTCCTCACCACCTCTTGGTCCACATCTCCCCGCTCCTGACCTTGCAAACTAAGATCCTACAAAAATCATGAAACCACCAAGAAATAAAACAGGACAGCAAGAGCTGAGTGTGTTGTAGCCATTTATGTGGTTGATGGTTATTTCAGCTGAAGAGGAAGCTTAGCTATAGCAACAACCGTCCCTGGTCAGCAAGCTATTGAATAGCAGATCAATACACAGCCTTCAACATGAACAAGAAATAGACGTCTCCCACCATGATTCTCTCATCAGGACAAATGTGTAGCAAAACAACCTCCCTCCCTGCCGGCGACGTCCTCAGTACATCGCACCGCAACGTAACGCCGACCTCGCCGGCAGAGAAGAGGTTAGACTGATGCAAGAGGGACCTGCAAAGTGGTTAACGCAGTCACAGTTGTTTTTTTTTTTTTCGTGTTTTTTTTCATTTTTCAAATACATACAATAATTTAAAATATATTTCTGTTTCAATTTTTTCCAGCAACTGAAATAATAATAATAATAATAGCTTTGGCAAAACAATTTGGACAAAGGGAGGCGTCAGATGATGCCCACCCCCCACGGAAGATAGGGGGGTAGTTTATATCCGGAGTGACCAGCAGCTTCAGCCGTCCACCAATATGGGTCAGAGTTGTGCTTGGTGCCTCGATTTCCATGGCATGGCTGTTCCAGCGATCTGTGCCGGTCCTTTCCTGTACCCGTCCGTTCATGCCTATTTACATGACCACTTAGAAAAAAGGTCGGTAAGAAAAGAGAGACACAAAGTAAGAAGAGAGGCGAAGAGAAGGTGCTTGAGTAGACAAAAAACGACAGAGGGATGCAAGAAGGTCACCAAGACGCATGGAAGGAAGATGTAAACGATGGGCGGTCGGTTCAGGTTAAATCACAAAGTCAATGTCGCCGATATCGAACAAAGTCTGGATGTTAGAAGTAGCTGAATCGAGAAAAAAATACCACCACCCTCTGAGATAATACTGCACAAGTGATAATAGTTCTCCGGGGGGAATCCTGGCTTACAAAGCTACATGATAGTGCAGGAAGACAGTGGGTTGCGGATCTGACAGCTGCAAGCCGCACCGCAGTACTGGCGAAAGGTCTGGTAGCAACTGCGGTCCGCCTCGCTGCTCCATTGTACGGGGTTGGCCGACAGGGCCTCGGTTGGCAGCCGGTTGAGAATGCTGGTGTTCACAGCGAGGGCCGCCAAGCCGTAGTCTGTAAACAGCACAGTCTCTCTCTTGCAGGTGGGGCACGAAATGAATTTGTACTTGGGACAGGACTCGTAGAGAATCTGCAGGCACTCCTCGCACACGGAATGGAGACACGACAAGATCCGGGGCCGCTTGTTGGTAAAATTGTACATGTGGCCACAGGTCGGACATTCTAAGGGTTCGCAGGGGGTGGACGGGTGCAGCACGTATTGGTTGACGATGACTTCATCAGAAGGGGTTTTACGATGGTAACAGATTTCGGTACTAGCTTTCCGTTGACCGGGGTAGATTTTCTCCCGTCTCGGCGGTGGAGGCGTCCTTGGAAGCCCCAGAGTACTTGGAGCGTTCTCCAAAGCGGGCATCTCCCCACAGGCCTGGTTGACGATAATTTCCGAGTCTGAGGGCCAGGCACGTTTGGCAACTAAAGGAGGTTCCCTTCTGGATGGAGGGCCGTACCTCGGCTGAGAGTTCTGGCACTCCGAGAACTTCTCAGCCTGTATGATCTTCATGGCCTCCATCTTGATGATGACCTGCTGCCCTTTCAGACACGACATAAGAATTTTTTTCACATTACTGTCCGCAACTTTGTTTTCTCCTAGAGCCCCCTGCATGTGGCTTGAGGGAAGGTTGCAAAGGCTCACGCTTAAAAAGATGGATTTGGCAAATTCTGGATTTGGGAGGAGTGTGGCAGGACTCCGATGCGGGCGTCCGTCATCTCCTACAAGGTGGCTCAAATCCTGGAGACTTTATGGAACCCAGTTTATAAGATCCAAGCAGTGCGGTCAAAATGCAATTCCTATCGGATGATTCTCCCGAGTTGGAAAAGCCTTGATATTTGAAGACCTTGAGAAGATCCGATGAGTCTCTCAGGTTATAGCGAGGTATCGGATGGTTCTCCCAAGTTTGAAGACCTTGAGAAGATCCGAAGAGTCTCTCAGGTAGAGCGAGGTATCGGATGATTCTCCCAAGTTGGAAAAGCCTTGATGTTTGAAGACCTTGAGAAGATCCGATGAGTCTCTTAGGTAGAGCGAGATATCGGATGATTCTCCCAAGTTGGAAAAGCCTTGATGTTTGAAGACCTTGAGAAGATCCGATGAGTCTCTCAGGTAGAGCGAGGTATCGGATGATTCTCCCAAGTTTGAAGACCTTGAGAAGATCCGATGAGTCTCTTAGGTAAAGCGAGATATCGGATGATTCTCCCCAAAGTTAGAAGACCTTTGAGAAGACCCGTTTAAAGTTCTCAAGGTTAGAGCGAGGTATCGGATGATTTCCCAATTTTGAGACCTTGAAGAAGATCCGAATGGATTGGTCTCTCTAGGCCAGAGCGCAGACGGTATCGGATGATTCTCCCAAATTGGAAAAGCCTTGATATTTGAAGACCTTGAGAAGATCTGATGAGTCTCTCAGGTAGAGTGAGGTATCGGATAATTCTCCCAAGTTTGAAGACCTTGAGAAGATCTGATGAGTCTCTTAGGTAGAGCGAGGGGGTCTATAGAGTATCCCGAGATTTTACAGGAGCACAGTGCAATCGGTGCAGGCAGGCTGAGGTCTACTGCAGCACATCAAGGGCATTGTGTACCTTGAGAACAGGTGTTCCACCTTCCTTTCGTGTTGTTATTGTTGCGGGTGCGGTAGGCTGGAGCGAGGTTGTAGAACGTTACACAAATTCCTTTCTCCTGACTTCTTCTCTCTCTCCCACTAACAGGTCAGTTGCATTCCAGGAGACTGATGATCACCGTACAAGCCTGGCATAGGTCAGACGTACATCCAAACAAGACTGCTTTAATGAGGCCTCCGAACGAAAAAGAGGGGGAGGAGGAGCCCTGGTTGGCTTCAGAAACCGAAGGAGCCGGCTTAATGTGGATCAATCATTACCTCTGATACTGCAGTCCTCACGGAACGGACAATCTGGTTTTATAAGCACCTGTGTACAAAATAAAAAAAAGGGGAGTTAGTAACGTCCGGGAGAGAAAAATGTTTTCAAATCAACAATTGCCTATTGTTCTGCGGGTATTTATTGGAATAATTTATTACATAACTCTACAGGTGTTATAATCCAGGAGGCAATGAAAGCTGGAGTGCCCAAGGCAATGGTGTGTATACTGTCTACATTGGCAGTGGTATCCACAGCACAGTAATATACTCCACTGCTCACTTTTTTGAAAAGTATATAATACCATATCCTATGTGCAAGAAAATTTTTAAATTTTTTTTAAAACCTACTAAATAATAAAACCCCATATGTGTATGAAAATAAATACATTAAAATGCTCCTAGGTAAAGAATATAACTACTATAATACGTCCTATGCGAATAAATATTTACCCCAAAAAATTTTAAATACTGCCCCCCAGTACAAGGAAAATAAAAATACGAAATACTGCCCCTATGTAAAGAAAATAAATTATAATACTGCCCCCTATGTACAAGATAAAAAAAAAAAAAAAAAAAAAAAAAAAAAAAAAAAAAAAAAAAAAAAAAAAAAAAAAAAAAAAAAAAAAAAAAAAAAAAAAAAAAAAAAAAAAAAAAAAAAAAAAATAAAAAAAAAAATTTTTTAAAAAAAAAAAAAAAAAAAAAAAAAACAAAAATAATAAAAACCCAAAAAAAAAAAAAAAAAAAAAACCCCAAAAAAAAAAAAAACAAAAAAAAAAAAAAAAAAAAAAAAAAAAAAAAAAAAAAAAAAAAAAAAAAAAAAATAAAACTATAATATGCCCCCTTGTCAAAAAAATATAAAACCCCTTTTTCTATATTTACTGCCCCCTAGTACAAGTTAATACTATAAACTGCCCTATGTAAAGAATTTACTCTATAATACTTCCTTGTACAAAAATATAAACTCCTTAAAAAATTAATGCCCCTATGTACAGAAAATTTAAAATACTATAATACTGCCCTATGACAAAAATATAACTATATAATACTGCCCCTATGACAAGAATATAAATTCTATAAATATGCCCCCTTGTACAAAAATATAAATATTTAATTTCTGCCCCTATGTACAAGAATATAACATTTAATATGCCCCCTAGTAAAAAATAAACTACTATAATACTGCCCCTTGTCAAGAATATAACTACTATAATATGCCCCTTGTAAAAAGAATAAACCCTACTATAATTGCCCCCTAGTACAAGAATATAACTACTATTTATCCCTTTACGTTAAAAAAAGGGGGGGGAAAAAAAAAATAAAATATTTTTAAGATTTCTATATAATCTGCCCCCTATGTACAAAAAATAACTACTTTTAAAATGTCCTATGTACAAGAATATAATATTTATATGCCCCCTATGTACAAGAATATAACTACTATAATTGCTCCCATTTACAAGAATATAACTATATAATTGCCCCTATTTTAAAAATAACTAAAAAATACTGCCCTTTGTACAAAAATTTTAACTATTAATTTCTGCTCTTGTACAAATTTAATTTTCTATATCTGCCCCCCATGTACAAGAAATTTTAATTTCTTTATACTGCCCCTTTTACAAGTATAAAAAACTATAATTGCCTCAGTACAAGAATAAACTACTATAAAAATGCCCTTGTAAAGAATAAAACTACTATAATCTGTCTATGACAAAAATATAATACTTAATCTGCCCCCCCATGTACAAGATATAAATATATAATACTGCCCTTGTACAAAAAATTAATATATAATACTGCCCTTTTACAAAAAAAAATAACTATATAATACTACCCCATTTCAAGAAAATAACTCTATAATAATGCCCCCCAGTACAAGAATATAACTCTTAATTCTGCCCCCTAGTACAAAAATATAACTTAATATGCCCCCCCATGTACAAGAATATAACTACTATAATATGTTTTTATTACAAGAATTAATCTATAATATGCCTCTAGTCAAGAAATATAATATAAATATGCCCCCTAGTACAAGGTTTTTTAATACTATAATTACTGCCCCATGTACAAGATTAACTACTATAAAACTGCCCCCATGTACAAGAATTAATATATAATCCCCCCCCTATGTAAAAGAATATAACTACTATAATTTTATATTTAATAGTTATATTTCTGTTTTCCCCCTTCTCAGTGTTGTACATTGCTGTGGAATATGTTGCCACTATGTATATATATAAGGGAGTTTGCTGTTCCATAGAGGTGGCAGCTGGGAGAACCTGGACAGGGAGGCGCAGACAGAACAAAGTTTTTACAATGGGAAAAAGTTTGAGCTTTCTGGAATGCTGCCGGAAATGTGGCCGCGGGCTCCAGTTAGGAAAAATTTTTCATTGGACACAGAGGAAAACAAAATGCCCCTAGGGGCCAGTTCCAAGCATGTTTGGTAAACCCCAACCCCCCGACGGGACATAGACCCCCCCCCTGCTTTCGGAAGTGAATCACAGGAAATAAAGGGCGGGGCCCCCCTGTAAGGAGAACCATTCCCTGGGCCCAGGAGTCACAGGGGGTTACCGCTAGGTGATTGACACAGAGATGTAGCAGAGCTGAGTTTCACATTTGGCAAAACCCGTGACAACATCGTGTTGTGTTATCAGTAAACGGACTACTATGAAGATAAGAAACCGTCGTAGGATATATTTAGCTTGTAACATTTAAAGCTGGACATACACGTCAAAAGAACACATCTCTCCCGACTTCCCCATACACCTGCACGCTCGGCTCAGCTGAGCACGCACGTGTTCTAAGTGGGGAAATAGCCAGATTCCTCTGTCCCCTCCTGACACCTCTGGCAATGGCTCGCCTTCTTTAAAAAACTATTCTCTCACCCAACATCTGCCCTCAGAGGGGAAGGGAGACACTTATACACATCAACAGGGGAACAACAGGGGAAATCCTCGGTGGGTCCCTGATCATGGCAGAGCTGGAGTTGCTTTTCAACTTCATATGTATCCTTGGGAGAAGCAGAAGTCAGAGAAAATAAGGCAACAAGCCAGAGGCAGAGTATAAAAGGGATGTATAGCTTTAGGATGGGTCCCCAGAATCAGCTCCCCTGGTGGCCCCAAGAATCGGCTCCACTGGTGGCCCCAAGAATCATCTCCACTGGTGGGACCCCAAGAAGCAGCTCCACTGGTGGCTCCAAGAATCAGCTCCACTGGTGGCACCAAGAATCAACACCACTGGTGGCCCCCAAGAATCAACACCAGTGGTGGCCCCAAGAATCGATTTCACTGACGGACCCCAATAATTAGCTCCACTGGTGGGCCCAAAGAATCAACTCCATTGGTGGCCCCAAAAAGCAATTCCACTGGTGGCCCCAAGAATCATTTCCACTGGGGGAGACCCAAGAATCAGCTCCACTGGTGGATCCAAGAATCATCCTCACTGGGGGCCCCAAGAATCATCTCCACTGGGGGAGACCCAAGAATCAACTCCACTGGTGGGCCCCAAGAATCATCTCCACTGGGGGAGACCCAAGAATCACTCCATAATGGCACCAGAATCGCTTCACTGGTGGCCCCAAGAATATTTTCCACTGGTGGCCCCAAGAATCACCTCCACTGGTGGCCCCAAGAATCAACTCCACTGGTGGGGCCAAGGAATCACATCCACTGTGGCGCCCAAGAATCAGCTCACTGGTGAGTCCCAAGAATCACCTCCACTGGTGGGGCCCAAGAATCACACTCACTGGTGGCTCCAGAATCAACTCCACTGGTGACCCAAGAATCAACTCCACTGGTGGGCCCCAAGAATCAACTTCACTGGTGGCCCAAGAATCATCTCCATGGTGGCCCAAGAATCATCTCCACTGGTGCCCCAAGAATCAGCTCCACTGGTGACCCCAAGAATCAGCTCCACTGGTTGGCCCAAGAATCGCTCCAGTGGTGGCTCCAAGGATCAACTCCACTGGTGGACCCCAAGAATCATCTCCACTGGTGGGTCCAAGGATCAACTCCACTGGTGGTCCCAAGAATCAATTCCACTGGTGGCCCCAAGAATCATCTCCACTGGTGACCCCAAGAATCATCTCTACTGATGGGCCATCGGCACCTCCAGTCTGACACTGTAAACATTAATCTAATATGTATGGCCAGTTATAAACTCCAAAATGAAAGGTCGGCCGTCACCCCACCATGTCACATAACATGTTTTTTTTTGTGCTTCCTGTGGTTCAGCAGTTTCATTCTTGTCATACCCAGTCACCATCTACGTCCACATCCTAACAACTCCGACTGAGTCTGGCCAGTGCATGGACCAGGGTGGTGTAGCTGCTACTGGTGGTGCGTCTTCCAGTAAGTCAGTGTAATTGGTGGAGAGCCCAGGGCAGCAGCGCACACTCCGCTGGCTTCACCGCTCATATGAAAGGATTTTTACATTTTTTTTTTGCTCTTTTAACTACAAATAAAACAAGAGAAAAACCTTGAAGAGCCAAAAACAGAAGGAGAAATCAATAATCAGCTGCTCTGGCGTCCGCTCCATTAACATCCATTATATCAGCCCTGGTTACTGGAATAGTGAATGGACTGGAGTCAAGAAGACAAGAAGCTTGTGGTGGGGGTAACACAGGGACAGGCAGAAAAGCATGAGAGGCCGGTGACCGGAATCCTTTAAATGTGCCGCCATCTTTAGTCACAGCAAAAAGGCTTAAAGGGGTTTTCTGGGAATTTTTTTTATACACTGTGGCTCCAAGAAAATCGGAAAAAAATCAGTACTCCTCTGTGCTCTCACTGCTGTGTCAATGCTGAGGGTGTGCACTCTCCTCTGCCTAGGGGTAGTCGGCTCCTGCAGCCTCGTGCCATTGCCTTGAAGTCACTGTTCGGAAGTAAAGCTCCAAGTGGCGACATTAAAGGGGTTGTCTCACTACAAGAATTACTTTTTATGTTAAAGATCTTGCAAAAACAAGTCACTTTGCAATAGGTGTCCATTAACAGTGTCCTACCTATTCCTAGTATCCTTTATGGCTCATCAGCTCCTAGGTCGCTTAGCTCAGACCTTTTATTCTCCAGAAGGTGCCAGCATGGTTGCTATAGCTACAGACCTGTTCGACTCTCGATAGGTGCCAGCATGGTGCTATAGCTACAGACCTGTTCCTCCTGATTGGTGCCAGGTGGTTGCTTAGCTACAGACCTGTTTGATCTATGTAGGCTGCCAGCACTGGTTGCTATAGCTACAGACCTGGCTTCTACTGCAGCTTAGTGGAAGCCGGGTAAACACACACCTGAATTCAAAGTGAAACCAAAAAAACAGGACTGAGGTAAGATGAATCAATTGTAGCGAGACAACCCCTTTAAGGTAATGGCTCATGATCGCTACAGCCAGGAACCGACTGCCCGGTGCCGGAGGTAAACAGAACACCTGCGCGGACGGTGCTCACCATCACCACGGGAATGGCAGGGGGGATCGGGTTTTCTTTTTTAATTGTCTTGAAGCGGCAGTATCATCATTTTTTTTAAATAAAAATTAAATATTTTAACAATAAATAATCTAATAAAAGATTAAAATAAAATGATATAAATAATATAAATATAATAAAAAATAAATAAAATATAAAAAATTAATATTCTAATAAAATTAAATAAACAATATAAACAGAATTAAAAAAATAAAAATAAAATAATATAAATGATCTAATAAAAATAAATAAAATAATAATATAAATAATCTAATAAAAATAAATAAAAATTAAATATAAATAAAAATACAAAAAATGATCTAATAAAAAATAAAATGAAATAAATAATATAAATAGAATTAAGAAATCTAAAAATAAAATAAAATAATATAATAAGAAATAAATATAAATAATCTAATAAAAATAAATAAAAAATTAAATATAAATAATAATAAAAAATAATCTAGTAAAATAAAATGAAATAAATAATATAAATAGAATTAAAAAATAAATTAATAAATATAATAAAAATAAATAAAAAATTAAATATAAATACAAAAAATGATCTAATAAAAATAAAATGAAATAAATAAAATAAATGAATTAGAAAATATAAAATAAAATAATATAGAAATAAATATAAATAATCAATAAAATTAAATAAAAATTAATAAAATAATAATAAAATAATTAGTAAAAATAAAATAAAATTTAAAAAATATAAATAGAATTAAAAAAAAAAATTTTTAAAAAATGCATAATAAATAAATAAAAATTAAATAAAAATAATACAAAAAAAATCTAATAAAAATAAAATAAAAATGAATTTAAATATAATTAAAAAATAAAAATAAACATATAATGTATATATATTATAATTTTATATATATATATATATATATATATTATTTTATATATATATATATTTAAAAATAAACGATTCCCTGGAAAAGCCCTTTAAGGTTTGTACAGTTTGAATGCAATCATTTGTTCTCTTTTTAGCAGCCACTGCAGGGTAAGTGGAAAACAAAATTACCTGGAAAACCCCTTTAAGGCTGTATAGTGGAAAACAATCTACTGTTCCCTGTTATCAGCCATTGCAGGCTAACTGTAGTGTTCTTCAATGGGATAAGGACAAACTCCAGATACATTAAATCCCATGATCACTACTTCCCCAGTAGCGGAGACATTCACATCATCTATATTAAAGCACTGCACCCTTGTAAGCCGCCCGCTTTCGGGTCACCAGCCCTTAAGTTGTGGGCACTGCCATTACAGTTTTTTTAAGGAATGTTATAAAAATAATAATGTCCCAATGTTGCCATCAGAATATTACGTTTTATATGTAATTTTGATAGATAAAGCGAAATGTAGACTCAAATTTCCAAGCCTAACGCTCAATATGTCGGATGTGTCCGATCGATTTGTAACAGCACGGGCATGCTGGGAATTGTAGTGCTTGGTCCATATATGGGACTGGTATAAGGACGGACTGACAGAATCCCGCAACCTCAGGCATCGCTTATAATGGCGAGCGCCGTAATGGAATGACGTAAATGAATAGGGATGAATGGATAATGTACGGTTATGTAGAACGTCGCAACGCTCACATATATTATCCGTTCTGGTATTCACCCCCATTCATTGCAGAGGGGACAGTATATATATATAATTCATTGATGTGAATGGGGCTATAAACATCTGTTCCCCTGCCAGCTAATTGTATTTTTACGGTCTTTGTGCCCCATTTCGTGCCAGCACGTGGCCATGAATACAAATTTGCAATATTTAAATCTGCCCGTTTCGAGTATTGCGAGCTGCGTCTCCCAGTTTCCCACAGCAACCTCCTCAGGCGCATGTATGAAGCCCACCCAGACAATAGAGCGGTGGGGAGACAATAGATTACACAGCTGTAGTAGGAAAACATGGAGGGGGTGGGGGGGGGGGAGGTGATGGCAGCAATGAGTTTTTTTTGTTTTTTTCTATCTTTTACTGGAAATAAATTTTTTCGGCAGTGCACTCGGGCGATTGTTTTGTCTTGGACAATGCAGCATTTTTCCTCGGTGACAACACAGAACAGGAAAGAGCGTGACTAATCAGCCTGGTTTTCTTAATGTTTCAGGGCTTATTTGGTAAAACGTGACAATCAGATGCGTCGCAGCTACGGCTCCCATGCGGTCGCCTTCCCGTCATCGTTCAAATCGGCAACAATACGGAGTTATGACCGAATTGGAAAATGGATACGGGATACAGAGACTGATAGGGGTGGAGGTGATGCCCTGTTGTGCTGGTCATTGAGGCCGTCAGACGTCAATGGCGACTAGATGTATCGTATGCTATAAAAAATTCGCAATCATCTGTGTGGTTGCTATGGGTTACAGCATATTGCACTTCGTACATGTCCCCCTCCTCCTTCGTCTCCTCACCAACTTCCCTTTATTCTCTATGTAAAATAAAGCAATCGCCAACGTCAGGCAATTTTTATTTTGGGTATAAGCTGTGACCTGACCTATGTTTTGGTCTTGGTATTAAAACGAGTGCAGTCGCCCTTAGCAACCAACTGCTACACATTTTTTTTCTTAAATAAAGTTTGTTGAAATCGCTTTGCATGAGTAGACATCAGGCCTTAGGTGCCTAGACTGCCAGAGCCTTGTTGCCCGCAGCAACCGCTACAATTTTTTTTTAAAATAAAGTTTGTTGAAATCGCTTTGCATGAGCAGACATCAGGCCTTAGGTGCCTAGACTGCCAGAGCCTTGTTGCCCATAGCAACCAACTGTTACAACATTTTTTTTTTTAAATAAAGTTTGTTGAAATCGCTTTGCATGAGCAGACATCAGGCCTTAGGTGCCCAGACTGCCAGAGCCTTGTTGCCCACAGCAACCGTTACAAACACTTTTAAAAAATAAAGTTTGTTGAAATCGCTTTGCATGAGCAGACATCAGGCCTTAGGGGCCTAGATTGCCAGAGCCTTGTTGCCCGCAGCAACCAACTGTTACAAAAAATTTTTTTAAATAAAGTTTATTGAAATCACGTTGCATGAGCAGACATCAGGCTTTAGGTTCCTAGACTGCCAGAGCCTTGTTGCCCGCAGCAACCAACTGTTACAAAAATTTTTTTTTAAATAAAGTTTATTGAAATCACGTTGCATGAGCAGACATCAGGCTTTAGGTTCCTAGACTGCCAGAGCCTTGTTGCCCGCAGCAACCAACTGTTCCAATTTTTTTTTTTTTTAAACAAAGTTTATTGAAATCGCTTTGCAGACATCAGGCCTTAGGTGCCCAGACTGCCAAAGCCTTGTTGGCCACAGCAACCAATCAGAGTTCAGCTTATATATTCTAGTCAGTGCAAGCCAACTTCTGATTGGGCTGCCTTTACTTTCAAGGCCCGAGTGTTCATTTCAATAAACTTTATTTATAAAAATACAAAATGGATGATGAATCCAATGAAATAAATATAACACAGAAATAAAATGTCAGCCCACGTACTGGCAGGCTCTCCAGATTGTATTATTTTGCACCTCCTGCTGCAGAATTGTGCGACAATCTGTGAATAACCTTGTTTGTCACTATTTGGTGGTGGAATTTTCAGTAAATAATATTTTCAGGGCTCTGTAGAGCTCTGCCGCCAACACAAGCAGACAAAAAAGCCAGACCTGTTCGGGTCTCCTAAGTAATGACAGCTCATCACGGAGATGAACATCCTATGTTAACAGAAAAACAGCAAAAACTGACATAGTGTCCTACACCAACCCCATTAGTCGTAGCAGTCCTCAGGGCCAGGGCGACGCCGGAGTAGGTGAGGGTCGGTGCTACTTCATCCCAAGGAGGCATGAATGGGGCTGAATTTTCCATTGCGGCGGGCGCTATGTGCCTTTTTTGCCTAGAGTAGTAGTCTGCAAAATGCGGCTCTCCAGACTACAACTCCCATCATGCATTTATATATTCTGTAACAGTGGGCATGATGGGAGTTGTAGTTTCCCAACAGCTGGGGAGCCGCAGTTTGCAAACCACTGCCCTAGGCAAAAAAGGCACAAAGCAACCCCCTCAATGGAAAATTCAGCCCCATTCATGCCTCCTTGGGGTGAAGTGGCGCCTACCCTCACCTACCCGTTGCCCTGGCCCTGAGGACCAGTTTCCCAACAGCTGGAGAGACGCAGTTTGCAGACCACTGGAATACCTTGTCCCAGTCCTGCTGGTCCTGAACTCCTTAGATCGCATAAACCTGCTACAGCACCTTCATGGTAGATCAGGAAGCCCATCCTGCTGGTCCTGAACCCCTTAGATCGCATGAACCTGCTACAGCACCTCCATTGCAGATCAGGAAGCCCATCCTGCTGGTCCTGAACTCCTTAGATCGCATGAACCTGCTAATGCACCTCCATTGCAGTTCAGGAACCCCATCCTGCTGGTCCTGAACTCCTTAGATCGCATGAACCTGCTACAGCACCTCCATTGCAGATCAGGAAGCCCATCCTGCTGGTCCTGAACCCCTTAGATCGCATGAACCTGCTACAGCACCTCCATACCCGATCCCGAAGCCCATCCCGCTGGTCCTGAACCCCTTAGATCACATGAACCTGCTACAGCACCTCCATTGCAGATCAGGAAGCCCATCCAGCTGGTCCTGAACCCCTTAGATCGCATGAACCTGCTACAGCACCTCCATTGCAGATCAGGAAGCCCATCCTGCTGGTCCTGAACCCCTTAGATGGCATGAACCTGCTACAGCACCTCCATAGCCGATCCAGAAGCCCATACTGCTGGTCCTGAACCCCGTAGATCACATGAACCTGCTACAGCACCTCCATTGCAGATCAGGAAGCCCATCCAGCTGGTCCTGAACCCCTTAGATCGCATGAACCTGCTACAGCACCTCCATTGCAGATCAGGAAGCCCATCCTGCTGGCCCTGGACTCCTTAGATGGCATGAACCTGCTACAGCACCTCCATTGCAGATCAGGAAGCCCATCCTGCTGGTCCTGGAGTCCTAAGATCGCATGAACCTGCTACAGCACCTCCATAGCCGATCCAGAAGCCCATCCTGCTGGTCCTGAACCCCTTAGATCGCATGAACCTGCTACAGCACCTCCATTGCAGATCAGGAACCCCATCCTGCTGGTCCTGAACCCCTTAGATCACATGAACCTGCTAAAGCACCTCCATTGCAGTTCAGGAAGCCCATCCTGCTGGTCCTTAACCCCTTAGATCACAGGAACCTGCTACAGCACCTCCATTGCAGATCAGGAAGCCCATCCAGCTGGTCCTGAACTCCTTAGATCGCATGAACCTGCTACAGCACCTCCATTGCAGATCAGGAAGCCCATCCTGCTGGTCCTGAACCCTTAGATGGCATGAACCTGCTACAGCACCTCCATAGCAAATCCAGAAGCCCATTCTGCTGGTCCTGAACCCCTTAGATCACATGAACCTGCTACAGCACCTCCATTGCAGATCAGGAAGCCCATCCAGCTGGTCCTGAACCCCTTAGAACGCATGAACCTGCTACAGCACCTCCATTGCAGATCAGGAAGCCCATCCTGCTGGCCCTGGACTCCTTAGATGGCATGAACCTGCTACAGCACCTCCATTGCAGATCAGGAAGCCCATCCTGCGGTCTGGAGTCCTAGTGATGAACCTGCTCAGCCCTCTAGCGATCCGAAGCCATCCTGCTGGTCCTGACCCCCTTCGATCACCTGAACCTGCTACAGCACCTCCATTGCAGATCAGGAAGCCCATCCTGCTGGTCCTGTACTCCTTAGTTCGCATGAACCTGCTACAGCACCTCCATTGCAGATCAGGAAGCCTATCTGAGTCATGGGGAAGCCCTCTTGCCTCCAGGGGTTTGCAGGGTCTCCGCTTTCTGTGATAGGTTAAAAGGCCTGAGATGAGGAATATAGATTGCAAACCCTAATAATGTCATCACAATCCTTGTACAGCGCTGTCAAATATGTCGGTGCCATATAAAATAACAAGACTGGAGGGGGAGGCACGTGGGACAAGCATAGAGGGCTTGCAAGAGATAGAGGAACCGTATCAGGAACTTGTGTTATCACAGGAGGCCTAGAAGTGGGAAAACTAATGGTGGTAAAAATAAATCAGGGCACAACTTTGCTCCGCTTGCTGTGGTCCGCTGAGCGGTATAATGAGATATTGTGCCGGGTCGTGGGTAGAAAGATCGGTCAACCGACAACTTAAAGCCTCCACCACCCCAATATCCATGGAGGATAAGCGGCTGTCGGATATCTCGGGGCGCCGCTTATCTCTGGTTTGTAAAAAAAAAAAATGGAAAAAGTCCAACCAAGTTGAATCCCGGTTTGTGTAGCGGTCGTCCCCATCGCCTTGGGACTAGTGGCAGATCTCAGCAGGCAAATTTAGATTGTAAGCTCCGCCGGGCGGTCAGGTCCAAGATCCGTCGTGACATAACCTCGGTGCACAAAGATGATGCCGGAAACATTGTGACATCCTGGCCGGTCATGAATGATTTATCGCATCTGCGTCTCCAATTCCGAACCGATTGCAAGAACCCAAAATTATCCCTCGATGCCCCATTATAATTCCAGCTCCTGGGTGAAGCATCTCAGGATGGAGGGCATTGGGCCCGGTCCATGTACATAACAAGATTCAAGACCATCCTCCAAATCTACTAAATGTGTCTCATCAGCAAACATAAGAGCGGCGTCCATATTGGCGAGCGTGCATTGCTATTTACAATCCAGGGGCACACACCTCCTTCCCATCCCTGCAATGTAACCCGGTCCCCCCTACCACCACCTCTCCGCATCTCCATATGGATACAGGATGGACGTGGCTCCTCGCCCCCCTAGGTTGCCGTGCAGGCTTTGTCAGTGCATTTTTTGGGAGGCCACATTCTGCAAAGGTTATCTGAAAGGCAGATTAGATGCACAGTGCTCTGTCACCGCTCCCCCCTCCGCCACCCTATCTCCTGGCCCCTCTCTATACAACAATCCCATACAAACCCCCACATAGGGTCACACCAGCTGCATTCAGATGAGACGGCAAATATAGATCTATATACAAAATATACATAATCCTATATGTCAATCACCTGGAGGAGGAGAAGGCATTAGCGGCTCATCTAGGATGGCAGCCAGCAGCCGTCGTGCATCCTGTTGTAATCCGATTGCAAAAAATTGGGAAGTTTCCAAAGAGAAACATGGTATTTATATGGGTTGTCATGTAACAGAAGCCTCTTAAGGAGGGGGGGGGGAGGATAAATCCAAGATGGGTGGTCATATAGAAGGCTGGGAATGTCATTGCACAAAGAAGACCTCATCCCTGATGCAAGACGGGTGCAATAAGGAGTCACTGCCCCCCCAAACCCTCCACCATAGGTGCAGCCTTCACCCTGTATACCCAGCAAACGGCAAGATAAACCTACCAGCTGCAAGCGCCTTGCTCCTCCTGGCAGTGCAATGTGCCTACTGCCCTGATCCTCCCTGTCTGCAGTGGGCTCTGCAGTGATGCAGGCTGCTCCTGTTTCTCTCAATCAGTTAGCACAAGCCCAGTGGGTTGCAGTAGCTCAGGGTCCACCCTCTGTACAAGGCAAAGCTGTCAGTACTGAGCCTCCTCCCCAGGCCATACCTCCTTCTCATTCATCTTCTACCTATATGAGCGTGCTACAGTATATACAGCTGGTTAATGACTGGGGGGTGCAGACACTGGCTCTCCATATACATGCAGGCACTAGAACAAGCACCGTGCTGTATTCCACTGATAGACTGTATAATACGGGTATAGATGTAGCAGAGCTGAGTGTATCCCTTCTACAGTGCAGAATAGCTGCAGTCCTGATGGAAAGCAATGATGATGTGTCATAGACATAGGGGCAAATGACAAACTCAGGTCTGCTGCATCTGCATAGCGAGCACATAGAGGCACAGCTGCAGGAGGAAGGCAGGGGTGATGTATGGTTACAGGGAGGCCTGGAATAACTTATCATTGGAAATAACATTAGGTAATGAAGTGGTCAATAATTGGAAGAGGCTCTTGGCACGGCGGATGGACACTCACATATCATTACATCCAGACAAAAGATTTTTATTAAGGAACCCCCCCAGCCAACAAAATGCTAGACACCGCCATATGTCACTACTCACATCAGCAGTATGAATATATGGTATAAAGGAGTTATAAGTATTACTGCATGTAATAGGAGAGAGATATAAGAGAGGTATGAGAAATATAGATGGATAGATAGATGGATAGATAGATAGATAGGAGATAGATAGATAGATAGGAGATAGATAGATAGATATGAGATAGATAAATATGAGATAGATATGTGATAGATAGATAGATATGGGGTGGGTAGATAGATAGATAGATATGAGATAGATAGATAAATATGAGAGAGATATGGGATAGATAGATAGATAGATAGATAGATAGATAGATATGAGATAGATATATAGATAGATATGAGATAGATGAGAGAGATAGATATGAGATAGATAGATAGAGTGAGAGATAGATGGATGCATAGATATGAGTTAGATAGATATCAGATAGATATATAGATAGTTATGAGATAGATGAGATAGATAGATATGAGATTAGATAGACAGATAAATAGATAGATAGATAGATAGATAGATAGATATTAGATAGATAGATAGATAGATATGAAATAGATAGATAAAGATAATAGTAGATAGATAGAGAGAGATAGATAGATGTGAGATAGATAATAGATAGATAGATAGATAGATAGATAGATAGATAGATAGACATGAGATAGATAGATAGATAAATAGATCGATATGAGATAGATAGATAAATAGATAGATATGAGATAGATATATAGATAGATAGATATGAGATAGATAGATATGAGAGAGATAGATATGAGATAGATATGAGAGATATGAGATGAGATAGATAGATAAATAGATAGATAGATATGAGATAGATATGAGAGAGATAGATATGAGATAGATAGATAGATAAATGTGAGATAGATAGATATGAGATAGATATGAGAGAGATAGATATGAGATAGATATGAAATAGATAGATATGAGAGAGATAGAAAGATAGATAGATAGATAGATATGTGAGCTAGATAGATATGAGATAGATAGATATGAGATAGATAGATGTGAGATAGATATGAGTTAGATAGATATAAGATAGATATGAGATAGATATGAGAGAGAGATATGAGATGAGATAGATATATAGATAGATAGATGTGAGATAGATATGAGTTAGATAGATATAAGATAGATATGAGAGAGAGATATGAGATGAGATAGATAGATAGATAGATAGATATGAGATAGATAGATAAATAAATAAATAGATATGAGATAGATAGATATGAGATAGATAGATATGAGATAGATATATAGATAGATAGATAGATATGAGATAGATATGAGATAGATAGATATGAGATAGATAGATGAGAGAAAGATAGATAGATAGATAGATATGAGTTAGATAGGAGATAGATAGATATGAGATAGATAGATATGTGATAGATAGATAGATGGGATAGAATAGATAGATATGAGATGATAGATAGATATGAGTAGATAGATATGAGATAGATAGATAGATAGATATGAGATAATATAAAGATAGATAGATAGGATAGATAGTTTAGATAGTTTTAGATAGATAGATAGATATGAGATATATAGATAACTAGATAGATATGAGATAGATAGATAGATAGATAGATAGATATGAGATAGATAGATGTGAGAAAGATAGATAGATAGATAGATAGATAGATATGAGATAGATAGATAGATATGAGATAGATAGATATGAGATAGATAGATAGATAGATAGATAGATAGATAGATATGAGATAGATATAAGATAGATAGATATGAGATAGATAGATAGATAGATAGATAGATAGATAGATAGATATGAGATAGATATATAGACAGATAGATAGATATGAGATAGATAGATAGATATGAGAATGATAGATATGAGATAGATAGATAGATAAATAGATGTGAGATAGATATGAGTTAGATAGATATGAGATAGATAGATATGAGAGAGAGAGATATGAGATGAGATAGATAGATAGATGTGAGATAGATAGATATGAGAGAGATAGACATGAGATAGATAGATATGAGATAGATAGATATGAGATAGAAAAGATAATAGATATGAAATAGATAGATATGAGATAGATAGATATAGATGTTTAGATATGAAAATAGATAGATATGAGATAGATAGATATGAAATAGATAGATAGATAGATAGAGATAGAAGATAGATAGATAGATAGATATGAGATAGATAGGTACATATGAGTTAGATAGAAATATGAGGATAGTTTAGATAGATATGATAGATAGAAGATATGAGATTGATAGATATGAGTAGATAGATTCTATGAGATAGATAGATACTTATAGATGATAGTTTGATAGATAGATAGAGATAGATAGATATGAGTTTAGATGTAGTAGATAAATAGATATGAGATAGATAGTAGATAGATATGGATAGATAATAAAAATAGTAGATAGTATGAATGTAATATGAGATAGATAGATATAAATAGATAGATATAAAATAGATAATAGATATGAGATAGATAGATATGAAATAGATAATATGAGATAGATGATAGATAGAGATAGATAGATAGTAGATAGATAGTTGAAATGATAGATAGATATGAGATAGTAAATAGATATGAGATAATATGAGATAGATAGATAGAGTAGATTTATGAAATAGATAGTTAGATGATAGATAGATATGAGATAGTTAGATAATAATAATTTTAAAATAATAGTAGATGATAGTATGAGATAGATAATAAAATTGAATAGATAGAGAAGATAGATAGATAGAAGATGTAGATAGATAGAAGTGATTGAGATAGTAGATAGTATATATGGATAGATAGATTGATATGAAAAAGAGAGATAGAAATGGAAGATAAATAGATAAAAAAGATATGAGATAGATAGATAGATAGATAGATAGATAGATAGATAGATAGATGCAACTATTACAAGGTCAGGAGGGTGGGAGAAAGCAACTGTCTCCCTACAGATGTAGAAGTAGGACTCTTATTCACCCACATCTGGAAGATTCATAGACAATAGTCAGAGCATCGAAATTTCCTGTTAATCTTTAATGTGAGTAGGTAACTATTGCTCATGTATACAGGAAGGGGAAGCTTTTGAAATTCTAGTTGCAATATATTTTCTCACCAATGCACAACACAGAACTGATAGTGTCTCTTAGAAAACCTTCATGCATTTTACACACAAAGAAGGCCTCCAGCTTCCGGTCACTATTTGACCCCTTTTTGAACATTGGCAGCACATTGGCTGGACCCCATTAGAGAGTTTTTACAGGGGTGCTGCTATTTAGCACATTGGCGGCATAGACATAGGGTAGAGGCGGCGGCAGCACCGCTCCCTGCGCTGCTCAGTCTTGACTACATATAGTAGGTGTTATAGACAAAGGAAACGGATCTCGTATGTGTTCACTGTGGTTGGAAAATGCTAAACCTGTGAGAAGAGTCACCACACACATAGAGGCGGGTGGCATACACAACCCCGAGAAGACATGGAGTCTATGGCAGCGGATAATTACACATGACAAATCATAGAAGGCATGAAGCTTGTGGCAGCACTCCGCCATGCACCACTGTGTGCGCCGCCATGGTATATGTTATATAACAAGCTCTGCTATGAGCTCATGATTTCTAATATCTACCTTATATGTGTAACGGCCATGGAGAAGCGGATCCTCTGGACTAGTGTTGAGCGAACAGTAAAAAGTTCTAGTTCTATTAGAACCTCGAACTTTTGTGAGTTCGGTTCGAAGTTCTATTCGAACTCACACTTCGAGCCCCATTAAAGTCTATGGGAGAAGATGTTCTGGTTAATTTTTACACCTATGCAGGTGAAGAGAAGCTGGAATCACCATCCATAACAGTAACCTGGATCCGTGGAACAACATAGTGAAGAACATTTGGCTAAAATACTTCATTCCTTTCAATGGCTAACTGAAAAGATGAGGCAGCTTGAAAGCAGGGGCGTAGCTATAGGAGGTGCAGCGGGAGCAGCTGCTATGGGGCCATACATGCCAACTCTCCTGCTTTTGGCGGGGGGGTCCCGCTAATGGGGGTTCCCCCCCCCCCCCCGCCCTCCCGGCAGAGTTGGCATTCCTCCCGCCTTAAATTACCGCAGCGCAAGAATAGCGCTGGTGCGCTACTCTTGCGCCGCCGGGCCGCTCCTACATGCGGGTGAAGCGGCCGCAGCGTCCGCTTCACCCGCCCGGAGTCTCGCTGTGCAGGGAGGAGGCAGGAGGGATCGCTCCCTCCTCCCCCTGAATGTACGGCGCCGGTGTGCGCCGTACATACAGATCAGCGGCGCAGGGGGAGTGACGCGCATCTGCACTCACTTCCCCTGCGTCGCTGAGGAGATCGGAGATGTCCGGAGCTGCAGGAGCCTGGTGAGGTAAGTGGATTTTATTATTTTATTTTTATTAGCTACATGGGGGGCACTACCTGGCTTCTAAAGGGGGCAACTACCTACCTGGCTTCTAAAGGGGGCAACTACCTACCTGGCTACTAAAGGGGGCAACTACCTACCTGGCTACAAAAGGAGCAACTACCTACCTGGCTTCTAAAGGGGGCACTACCTGGCTTCTAAAGGGGGCAACTACCTGGCTTCTAAAGGGGGCAACTACCTACCTGGCTTCTAAAGGGGGCAACTACCTACCTGGCTACTAAAGGGGGCAACTACCTACCTGGCTACTAAAGGGGGCAACTACCTACCTGGCTACTAAAGGGGGCAACTACCTACCTGGCTACTAAAGGGGACTACTGGCGTCTAAAGGGGGCAACTACCTACCTGGCTTCTAAAGGGGCAACTACCTACCTGGCTTCTAAAGGGGGCAACTACCTACCTGGCTACTAAAGGGGGCAACTACCTACCTGGCTACTAAAGGGGGCAACTACCTACCTGGCTTCTAAAGGGGGCACTACCTGGCTTCTAAAGGGGGCAACTACCTACCTGGCTTCTAAAGGGGGCACTACCTGGCTACTAAAGGGGGCACTACCTGGCTTCTAAAGGGGGCAACTACCTACCTGCCTTCTAAAGGGGGCACTACCTGGCTTCTAAAGGGGGCAACTACCTGGCTTCTAAAGGGGGCAACCACCTACCTGGCTTTTAAAGGGGGCAACTACCTGGCTTCTAAAGGGGGCAACTACCTGGCTTCTAAAGGGGGCACTACCTGGCTACTAAAGGGGGCAACTACCTACCTGGCTACTAAAGGGAGCAACTACCTGGCTTCTAAAGGGGGCAACTACCTGGCTTCTAAAGGGGGCAACTACCTACCTGGCTACTAAAGGGGGCAACTACCTGGCTTCTAAAGGGGGCCACTACCTGACTACTAAAGGGGGCAACTACCTGGCTAACAAAGGGGGCAACTACCTGGCTTCTAAAGGGGGCAACTACCTGACTACAAAGGAGGCAACTACCTGGCTACAAGGGGGCATCTACCTGCCTGTAAGGGGCACTACCTGGTTCTGGGGGGGCTACTACCTGGCTATCAGGGCATCTACCTGGCTTTCTTCCAAAGCCATTATGCAGTTAGGCGTAGTGGGGTGTGGCTTTTTGAAGTGGTGTGACACACCAAAAACATGGGCGTGTCCATGCAAATTTTTGCCGCGGCGCGCTACGCGCACCGCCCTCTTCAATCTCCTGCTTTTCCATTTTCAAAAGTTGCCAACTATGCTATGGGGCCCTGCATCTTGAAGGGGCCCAAAAGCCCCTTTGACATATGGGAGATTTGGAGACGGTGAGTTATACAATTATTGAACCCCCAAAACTGCAAAAACACACTGGGCACTGAGTATGATTTAGCAAATCCAAGCACTCCGTATAATATATACCCATGTATATGAGAGTTACAGTGGTGGCCAAAAGTATTGGCACCCCTGCAATTCTGTCAGATAATACTCAGTTTTTTCCCTGAAATGTTTGCGTCACAGATTCTTTGGTTTATTATTATTCTTCATTTTAATTTGTATTCAATTGAAAACCAAAAGAAGAATTGTCATAAAGCCAAATTTTGATTAATTCCACCAAACATAAAAAGGGGGTGGACAAAAGTATTGGCTCTGTTTGAAAAAATCATGTGATGCTTCTCAAATTTTTGTGTAATTAACAGCACCTGTAACTTACCTGTGGCACCTAACAGGTGTTGGCAATAACTAAATCAACTTGCAGCCAGTTGACATGGTTTTCAAGTTGGGACCTCCACCTCTGTCCTGTGTCCTTGTGGGAACACATTGAGCATGGAGAAAAGAAAGAAGACCAAAGAACTGTTTGAGGACTGGGGACTCCAAATTGTGGAGGAAGCTCTGAGAAAACTTCAAGGCTACAAGTCCATCTCCAAAGACCTGAATGTTCCTGTGTCTACCTTTGCGAAAGGTGTCAAAATCAAAAAGTGTAAAGCCCTGGCACTGTGGCTAACCTCCCCATGGCACTGTGACTAACCTCCCCATGGCCACTTTTGGCTAACTCCCCATGGCACTGTGGCTAACCTCCCCATGGTTACTGTGGCTAACCCCCCCATGGCACTGTGGCTAACCTCCCCATGGCACTGTGGCTAACCTCCCATGGTACTGTGGCTAACCTCCCCATGGCACTGTGGCTAACCTCCCTATGGCCTGTGGCTAACCTCCCCATAGAACTGTGGCTAACTCCCCATGGCATGTGGCTAACCTCCCCAAATGGAAACTGTGGCTAACCTCCCCATGGCACTGTGGCTAACCCCCCCATGGCACTGTGGCTAACCTCCCCATGGTACTGTGGCTAACCTCCCATGGCACTGTGGCTAATCCCCATGGTACTGTGGCTAAACCTCCCATGGCACTGTGGCTAACCTCCCCATGGCAACTGTGGCTAACCTCCCTATGGCACTGTGGCTAACCGCCCCTGGGCACTGTGGCTAACCCCCCCATGGCACTGTGGCTAACCTCCCCATGGCACTGTGGCTAACCTCCCCATGGCAATGTGGCTAACCTACCCATGGCACTGTGGCTAACCTCCCCATGGCACTGTGGCTAACCTCCCCATGGCACTGTGGCTAACCTCCCCATGGCCCTGTGGCTAACCTCCCATGGCACTGTGGCTAACCTCCCCATGGTACTGTGGCAAACTCCCATGGCACTGTGGCTAACCTACCCATGGCACTGTGGCTAACCTCCCATGGCACTGTGGCTAACTCCCCATGGCACTGTGGCTAACCTCCCTATACACTCGTGGCTAACCTCCCTGGCACTGTGGCTAACCTACCCATAGGCACTGTGGCCTAACCTCCCTATGGCACTGTGGCTAACCTCCCCATGGCACTGTGGCTAACCTCCCTATGGCACTGTGGCATAACCTCCACATGGCATCTGTGGCTAACCTCCTATGGCACTGTGGCTAACCTCCCTATGGCACTGTGGCTAACCTACCCAAGGCACTGTGGCTATACCTCCCATGGCACTGTGGCTAACCTCCCTATGGCACTATGACATAACCTCCCCATGGCACTGTGGTCTACCCTCCCATGGCACTGTGGCTAACTCCCTATGGCACTGGGCTAACCTCCCATGGCACTGTGGCTCAACCTCCCTATGGCACTCTGGCTAACCTCCCCATGGACTGTGGCTAACCTCCCCATGGCACTCTGGCTAAACCTCCCCATGGCACTGTGGCTAACCTCCCATGGCACTGTGGCTAACCTCCCTGTGGCACTGTGGCTAACCTCGCCATGGCACTGTGGTGACCTCCCCATGGCACTGTGGTAACCTCCCTATGGCACTGTGGCTAACCTCCCACATGGCACTGTGGCTATACCTCCTATGGCACTGTGGCTAATCCCCATAGCACTGTGGCTAACCTCCCTATGCACTGTGGCTAACCTCCCCATGGCACTGTGGTGAGCCTCCCTATGGCACTGTGGCTAACCTCCCTATGGCACTGTGGCTAACCTCCCCATGGCACTGTCGCTAACCTCCCTATGGCACTGTGGCTAACCTCCCATAGCACTGTGGATAACCTCCCATGGCACTGTGGTGAACCTCCCCATGGCACTGTGGTCTAACCTCCTATTGCAACTGTGGCTAACACTCCCCATGGCACTGTGGCTAACCTCCCCATGGGCACTGTGCTAACCTCCCCATGGCACTGTGGCTGACCTCCCCATGGCACTGTGGCTAACCTCCTATGGCATGTGGCATAAACTCCCAATGGCACTGTGGCTAACCTCCCCATGGCACTGTGGCTAACCTCCCATGGCACTGTGGCTAACCTCCCTAGATGTGGAAGGAGCCGATGGCACTGTGGCTAACCTCCCCATGGCACTGTGGCTAACCACCCCATGGCACTGTGGCTAACCTCCCTATGGCACCGTGGCTAACCTCCCTCTGGCACTGGGGCTAACCCCCCTCTGGCACTGTGGCTAACCTCCCTATGGCACTGTGGCTAACCTCCCTAGATGTGGACGGAAAAGATAGATTTCAACGCAAGATTGTGCGGATGGTGGATAAAGAAACTAACATCCAAACAAGTTCAAGCTGCCCTGCAGTCCGAGGGTACAACAGTGTCAGCCCGTACTATCCGTCGGCGTCTGAATTAAAAGGGACTGTATGGTAGGATACCCAGGAAGACCCCACTTCTTACCCCGAGACATAAAAAAGCCAGACTGGAGTTTGCCCAAACTTACCTGAGAAAGCCTAAAACGTTTTGGAAGAATGTTCTCTGGTCGGATGAGACAAAAGTAGAGCTTTTTGGGAAAAGGCATCAACATAGAGTTTACAGGAAAAAAAAGAGGCAAAGAAAAGCACACGGTCCCTACAGTCAGACATGGCGGAGGCTCCCTACAGTCAGACATGGCGGAGGCTCCCTACAGTCAGACATGGCGGAGGCTCCCTACAGTCAGACATGGCGGAGGCTCCCTACAGTCAGACATGGCGGAGGCTCCCTACAGTCAGACATGGCGGAGGCTCCCTACAGTCAGACATGGCGGAGGCTCCCTACAGTCAGACATGGCGGAGGCTCCCTGATGTTTTGGGGTTGCTTTGCTGCCTCTGGCACTGGACTGCTTGACCGTGTGCATGGCATTATGAAGACTGCAGCATAATGTAGGGCCCAGTGTGAGAAAGCTGGGTCTCCCTCAGAGGTCATGGGTCTTCCAGGCAGGACAATGACCCAAAAACACACTTCAATAAGCACTAGAAAATGGTTTGAGAGAAAGCACTGGAGACTCCTAAAGTGGCCGCAATGAGTCCAGACCTGAATCCCATAGAACACCTGTGGAGAGGTCTCACAATGGCCGTTTGGAGAAGGGCACCTTCAAATCTCAGGTACCTGGAGCAGTTTGCCAACGAAGAATGGTCTAAAATTCCAGCAGAGCATTGGAAGAAACTCATTGATGGTTAACGGAAGCAGCTGTTCGCAGTTATTTTGGCTAAAGGTTGTGCTACCAAGTATTAGGCTGAGGGTGCCAATACTTTTGTCCGGCCATTTTTGACGTTTTGGGTGAAATGATCAAATGATTTGATTTTGTTCATTCTGTTTTGTGTTCTTTCATTGCAAGCAAAATAAATGAATATATTAATACCAAAGAATTTGTGATTGCAATCATTTTCTGAAAGAAACTGAGTATTTATCTGACAGAATTGCAGGGGTGCCAATACTTTTGGCCATCACTGTAGGTGTTATGTGAGCCTGCAAATGTCGCCAAATAACAGCTTCTGGGTGTGGGAAAGATGCAGCCGGCAATACCAAACTCCTTAACTATTGCTGTCTATGGAGAGGAAAATGCTATCTACCTAAGAGCAGTCTGTACGGTACAGAGAGTGAGCTGAAAATGGCGTTCACAAGGCACTACAGTGACATATATATAACAGGGGTGTGTGATTTTAGCAGCCAGTGAGAGCCGTACACCTCTGCAATGACGTGAGAAAGGTGATTGGATGGCGGCCAACAGTGCAGAAAAGGGATTGGTGGGCGACAAAGTGCAGAAAGGGGATGGTGGGGCCAAGGCAGAAAGGGGATTGGAGCGGACAAAAGTGCGAGAGGTGTTGGTGGCCCCAAAGTGCAAAAGGGTTTGGGG
>JAODAL010044001.1:0-33301 GCA_025379985.1 Phyllomedusa bahiana
GTATCATTTATGCCTCTTTCTGTCATGACTAGTATAGGGCATTGAATAAGTAAAACATCATCATAAAGAGGAGGCAAACCTAAAATATAAGTTACTAGCTAGAGAGGCAAATTGGATATTCTTACTAAAATACTAGGCAACACAGCAGGCTTAATTGTAACGCTATGATTTCTTCTTACCAGAACTGAAAAAAAGATAAAAAATCTTTTTAGCTATAATTATACTACGTATGTATGATATTGTTTACTGAGTTCTTTTTTAACTTTAAATGTTATATCTGAATTGTATTGTGTCTACTATGGTGAGACCAGTAAAGAGTTAAACTTGTGAGGAGACGCCTAAATCAGGAGTTCTTCGCCTAAATAAAACTCTGCGCACAATGATTAAGAACTATCCAAAAGTTGAAACGCGTAGTGCGAATCTCTTGTACTGGATATGTATTGCAACCTCCGTCACCTTTCCATTATTGGGATTTTTTTATGGAATAACCAATAATAAATAAAGGTGTGATGTTTTGATTAGCAAGCTGGAAGCCATCTAAATTGATTTCTAAGCGAGCTGGTGGTTATTCCATGTTGTGAAACAGTTTCGGCCTTCGCAAGCTGAAGTTGTCTGTGGACCTCTCCGTGCTACGACCAAATAGGTACTGTGAAATCTTTCTTGTTGAGCTGATATCATGCATTTATATTGTTCTTGCTTTTGGTCATGCAACAACTTCTAAGTCGTAGCTCAAGTAACTTACTGACCCTGCGGTCTTTTAATTTTATAATGTAATACTGAACATATTAATATCTGTTACCTTTGAAATATCCTTACAAAATATGACTAATGATCCGGATAGAGATCATTATTGATGGAGTAGCATCTATTTGCGATGGGAGGAGGTTGCGTGAATACAGACTACACACTGAAATGAAAAGCCTATTTCGTAAATTAGAAATTTGAAAAATAAAGAAAAGTATATGGTGGGATAAAAACACCTTTTCTCATATTATAGCTAAAAAAAAATGATACGCGAGGCTGGCCTACGAGAAAACAAGTAACATTCATCTACGGAGGACTGTACTATACACAATGGAACGCATTCTATCTAATGTTCATTTTAATTAATGGAAACTTATAATACAAAACATGAACAAACAAATTGGATGATATTAAAACAACAAATCTCTTTTTGGAGGTTTCCATTAAAGTTTTGAAGACCAACAATTTACAAAGAAATGTGTGATATAAATGCTAAATAAAACACAAAAAATTAGACAGAAATCGATGAACACTAAGAAAATTAAATTCGATAGTGAACCTAAAAGACTATGACACGGGGAACATCTATACCTGGAAAAGAGAATTTAACACATCAAACCCCATCTTAAAAAATGAATCAAATATTTATACAATGCTAGTAGCAATGAAGATATATTAGTTTTTCAGATCTAGATACATCTTTGACCAATCGGACAATTCAACTGTGGAAGAACTTACTGAAAATTTAAAAGGAAGAATCACCAAGAGAAAATCGCAGGACAATATAAAAGGTAAAAAACCGATTCTTTCTTAAAAAAATCGTGAATAATAGCACAAATAACATCCGACAATCTTTTTTCGGGCCATCAAGTTGCCCGAGAACAAAAAGAGTGGCGCAAACACGACGATCTTCATTACATCGAAGGACTGACGCCCAACACGAGCGAAGGAGATATCGGTATTGAACTTATCCGCAACAATACTAACAGAAGCTGAAAATATCTGTTATTGCTAAGGGACTCAGCTTTGTCCCAACCAACACTTCGATTGTGTCTAAATACCTTATGGCGTTAACAAGTTCGTTGAATATCTAACAGTTCAAAAATACTTCTATCATAGGAAAAGATGCACATACCAGGCATGGTTCCCTGAATCTGCGAGGTGACTTACAGGTGGCTCATCTGTCTTTTTCAGAAATGCAAGCAATTAACAACATTACACGATCTACAATCAGAAAATTTTCCTAATGAGGACTATTTGCGTACAATAAAGATTTCTATGTTCCTAATCCCTCATTTTACCTTTAATGTCAAGGACCTATTGTTGTCGTGGTTTGTGATCTATTCAGGAACAAATTGAAAAAGATTTGGTGAAAGTTAAAAAAATAAAGTGATAAAGCCAATATGTACACTCCAAATAACCTTACAGAACTGAGAAGAAACGCTCTAAAATCAATTAACACAACAAATGCAGATCACAATCAGAAAAGCGATAAAGGGGGGTGCCATAATAATATTTAGATTCGGGATCATACAAAAAACTTACTTAGAAATGTTAAAAGATTCAAACAAAACTTATCGGGCATTAACTAACGATCCACTCCTGACTTTAAAATATACAATGAAAATATCTTGGAGGTGGAGTGAATCTTAAAGCTTATCATAGAGAGCTTAGCAGAAAAACTTGATATCGATTTCCTATCATACCGATAGTACACATGTTCCAAAAAAATACAAATACATATTCCCGCACCCTAAGACCCATAAGTAGCAGGAATTGGAGTTCATAAAGGAACATCTAGGTGATGGGTTGATGCCATTTAAAACCCCTAATTTCCAGTATACCAGGGTATTTAAAAGACAATGGTATACCATACGTATCTTGGTAAATCAAATTCTGGAATCAAGCTCACGATGGTTGTCCTGTGATGTTAGAAAGCCTTACACCCATCTATGCTAAATGACAGGTCCTGTCTGCACTAAAATCTTTTCTCATAAAAATACAGTGATTATGCTGATTCGGCCTATGGAATTTCTAATTGAGCTACACAATTTCTTTACAAACATAAACTATTTTATGTTTGAGGACATTCTATATACAATAAATGGGGCATCCATGGGGGGCAAATTTTCACCTTCACTAGCCAATATATATATGATAGTTGGGAAAGCGAATATTATTTTCAGAAGACAATCCTTATTCCTCCCATATCAGGTGGTACGGGGTTTTCATGACGACATCCTTCATGATATGGAAGGTCCATCACAAAATATTGGCAACTTCATTCATTTACATAAATAAAAATCCATGAATTTACATATCACTTCAAAAAACCATTCCAGGAATACAATTGATTTTCTTGAATCACACTGGAAAGATTTCTAGCCCAAACCATCTCTGTTGTCCTACAGAAAAACCTACAGCGCAAAATATTAACTACTTTTTAGCTACTCTTGTCTTCCCCACATGTAATTGACAATATTCTTTGGGAGAATATATTAGGAAAAAAGAAATACACTTCTTTACAGAAATACTCAAAAAACAAGATCCTTCATAACATCAGTCTAAATGAAAGAGGCTTTAATGATTACAAACTTAATTATAGCCAAAAGTAAAGCAGATAAAATAAAACGAGAAGATCTGTTAGTGCAAAAAAAATGAAAAATCACTATTTTTGACATTAAAACATGCAATCACTTTTGTACACATTTTTCACCTCAATTACACTAGATAATTAATGATTGTTATGAAAAAATGTAATCTATCCTTTATATACATAATAATCTACTAAATGTTAAGTGAAGGTGTTCTAACTATGTACTAAAAGAGGTCCAAATGGGATCAACAAGTTTTCCTAGCCTTTTCTATCTGCCAAAAATGAATCCGGAAAAAACTGGTTACAATCTCAGGATGCCACATGTAGTGGTCATATAAATGCTATGTTGAAAAACTACATGCAAAGCAACAACCAATTTGTGTTCAACTAACCACTCTATAAAAAGAAATATACGAATATATGATTACATAAATTGCAATACTAAAAATGTAATCTACTTAATAACCTGCACAAAGTGTAATGTGCAGTATGTCGGTTGTACCAGTTCACACCTGAAAATCCGTATTAGAAGTCATATATCTGACTCACATAAAACGGAATGGAAATCAGGAATGTCAGCCGTTGCTAAGCATTTTATCGACATACACAATAGTGAAACCACTTTTATGACAGCTATAGGCATTGAAAAAGTAAAACAATCCATAAGAGGAGGCAACCTAAAATATAAGTTATTAGCTAGAGAGGCAAAATGGATATTCTTACTAAATACTAGGCAACCAGCAGGCTTAAATGTACGCTATGATTTATTCTACCAGTACTGAAAAAAGAAAAAAATCTTTTTAGCTATAATTATACATAGTAGTATGTTATTGTTAATGAGTCTTTTTTAACTTTAAATGTATAACTGAAATGTATTGTCTACTATGGTGAGACCAGTAAGAGTTAAACTTGTGAGGAGACGCCTATATCAGGAGTGCTTCCGCTAAGTAAACTCTGAGCACAATGATTAAGACTATCTAAAAGTCGAAACGCGTCGTGCGTGCTGGCTATGTATTGCAACCTCCTCACCTTTCCACTATTTGGATTTTTTATGGAATAACCAATAAAGGTTTGATGATTTAATTAACAAGCTGGAAGCCATCTTAATTTGATTTCTACAGCGAGCTGGAGTATACCATGTTGTGAAACAATGTCCTACTAAGACCACATATCACCAGCACATAGTGACCAAATAATACCACCACACCATTACCACATATCACCACCACATAGTGACTGAATAATACACAATACCATTACGGAATGCAAATCATTATACTACAACCTATATTACTGGCATACAGTGACCATACAGTGCTAGATACCAGTTGTACACAGGCTTTGCAGAAATATAAGCGATTACAGTAAAATTATATCCATGGACTCAAAGGAGACGTCTCCGAAGAGTTGTTCTCGTTCTATTTTTCTTCTCCATCTGGCCCAGACTGCCATGACGTCTTCTGCCGGCCACGACTCTTCACTGTAGAATTTACAAAATAAACATCTTTGATTTCTCACTTTATCAGCACTTTCTCTACCAATTCCTACCTCTGTACAAACTCCCCATCTATAGCACCCCAAATGGTGATAATTATCCCCTTGTGTTCCAAACAGTAAAATTGCAGTAGGCACACCCCCCAAACTAGGAAGGTAGTTCTCAATTAGGTAGGTGTATAGCACCCATTAGGTAGAGTTATAGGTCCCCCAATAGGTAGGTATCTCGGTCCCCTATTAAGTAGATAGGTAGTTATATAGGCCCCCAATAAGTAGAAATATAGATCCCTATTATGTAGTTATATAGGCCCCTGTAGGTAGTTATTTGCCCCTTGGTAGCCAGGTAGTTATTTGCCCCATGTAGCCAGGTAGTAAATCCCTGAAGCCAGGTAAGTAGTTGCCCAGTGTAGCCAGGTAGTTGCCCCCTGTAGCCAGTAAGTTGTCCCCTGTAGCCAGGTAGTTTCCCCCTGTATCCAGGTAGTAGCCCCCTGTAGCCAGGTAGCTGTCCCCTGTAGCCAGTAAATTGCCCCTGTAGTCAGGTAGTAGACACCTGTACCCAGTAATTTTCCCCATGTAGGCAGGTAGTAGCCCCTGTGGCCAGGTAATATGCCCCCTGTAGCCAGGTAGTAGCCCGTGTAGCCAATAGGTTGACCCTGTAGCCAGGTAGTAGCTCCTGTAGCCAATAAGTTGCCTCTGTAGCCAGGTAGTAGCTCCTGTAGCCAATAAGTTGCCCCCTGTAGCCAGGTAGTAGCCCCTGTAGCCCATGGGTTGCCCCTGTAGCCAATAGGATGTCCCCTGTAGCCAATAAGTTGTCCCCTGTAGCCAGGTAGTAGCTCCTGTAGCCAATAGGTTGCCCCTGTATCCAGGTAGTAACCCCTCTAGCCAATAAGTTGCCCCCTGTAGCCTGGTAGTTTCCCCTGTAGCCATTAGATTGCCCCTGTAGCCAGGTAGTACCCCCTGTAGCCAATACGTTGTCCCCTGTAGCTAATAAGTTGCCCGCTGCAGTCAATAAATTACCCTCTGTAGCCAGGTAGTAGCCCCTGTAGCCAATAAGTTGCCCCCTTTAGCCAGGTAGTAGCCCCTGTAGCCAATAAGTTGTTCCCTGTAGCCAGGTAGTAGCCCCTGTAGCCAATAAGTTGCCCCTGTAGCCAGGTAGTCGCCCCCACAGCCAATACCCTGCCCCTGTAGCCAGGTAGTAGCCCCTTTAGCCATTAAGTTGCTCTTGTAGCCAATAAGTTGCCCCCTGTAGCCAGGTATTATCCCCTGTAACTAATGATAAAATAAAAAAAAAACTACTCTCCTTTCCATGTTCCCTCTCCGTGCGGCCAGGTCCGGGAGCTGGTGTACAGTGTAAGCGGCATGACATCATCACGCCACTTACGCTTTCACGCTGGTCCCGGGATCTCCTGGGCCGTCAGAAGCTGCCGACCAAAGAGATCCAGCGTCACGGGGGTGTGGTGAAAGCGGTGCATCACGCCCCCTGCTACGCTGATGTGTATGTACAGCGCTCCCTGAGCGCTGTTCATACAGGGGTGAAGGCAGGAGGGTAACAATCCATCCTTTCTCCCTGTAGGAGCAGCTGCACAGCTAGCGTGCAGATGCTGACTGACTCGGCCGTGCAGAGTCAGAGGCTAATCGCCCTCTGGTGAGCTGCGCCCTGGCGCCCCGGGCAATCGCCTGCCTAGGCCACCCCTAGGAACCGTCCTGGGTGATGTCTGCTTCTGCAAGCATAGATTGTATGAAGAGAATCTGAAGGTGGCAGCTGCCTGTATAATGGAGCTTTATTCCTGATGAGACGATTTCTTGCAGAGATTGTCATTCTATATGCGTGGTTGACCTATGGGATAGTGGAATGTAGTGCTCCCTGCTCTGAATGATCGAATCAGGTACATAACATATGCCAGTCTGATCTCAGGGCACTGGGCATAGGCTGTTGTGTCCATAATCTCCTCGTTAAAGGGGTTTTTATCACAGAGGCATTTCATGTCCTTATTGTCTGCTCTTCAGCTTTCAGCACCTTCAAAAGTGGTATGTATGATTTGTTTGAACTGCATATCATGTGACCCAGCAGGCTTGACACCACCAGGTCTTTCCCACAGTGTGCTGACTCATGAGTCTGTAGTCAAACAAAGGTCTGTTTGTGTAAAGTCAAACAACCTAAAAAACAAGAGCTATGATTAGTTAAAATGTAGCTGAGCGGTTAGCACTTCTGCCTTTCAGTATAGGGGTCCTAGTTTCAAATCAACATGTGGATTTTTTTTCTCAATGCACATACCTGTTTTATTTATTTATTTATTTATTTGCACTGATTGACTAATTAATAAGGTGTACAGATGACAGGAGCAGAATTACAGCACCTGAAGTTGAACCCTTCGCTGAGCAGTGAGTGTGTGTAATTACTAAGCAGGGAAGAGACTGACTATAGCTGCTTGAAAGGAGAGGTAATATCTGAGCATGTGCAGTGAGTGTGTGTGATTACTAAGCAGGGAAGAGACTGACAGTAGAAAGGAGAGGTGATGTCTGAGCATGTGCAGCCAGGACTGAAGAGCTCTTGTCACTGGTCATATCCCCTGGAGATGAGCTGTACACTATGGATCACTAAAGTAGCAGCTAAAACAAAAATGGTGCAGAATTTTTAATAATGATGAATGGTAAAAATGTTTATTATTTAATTAGCAAGCTTCCCGCATCAATTTTACTTGGCGAGAAAACTTCTTTAAGATAACTGTGTTCAGAGGAATTCAGTCTGTTGCAACTGATGGAACAAATCTGCACTGGGACCAATCCTATATATAGCCATGATCATAGTGGTATGATACTGATCAGGTCGGCCATTATTTGCATGATTTCCCACAATCACAGCCTTTTATTAGATAGGAACAAACGACATGTATCTAATCCTTTTAAGGGAGTGTTCCCATGAAGCCACTTCCTCGTTACTGATCGGCTCACAGCTAGCTACAAGCCGACCGTGTTACAAAATGAGGAGGGCAGTGCTTGTGGCCATCATCCATATTCATTTCTATGGACGTGCAGAATATTGCTGAACAAATGTGCTCATCCATATTAGGAACTCTCATAGACGTAAACAGAAGAGAGAGCAGTGTATGTGCTGCCACCCTTATTCTGTGACATAGTCAGCTCGTAGCTAGCTATGAGTCAACTCAGTATCAGAAAGTGGTTTCATCGGATCACCTATCTGGAAAAAGATTGATGACTAGTTGTATGATCAAATCCAAAGTGCAACACTGAATTTATTAAAGGGAATGTGTCATTAGAAAATGGCCTACTGTTTAACTCCTGTTATGTTTTACCGTATGTACCATATCACTTTCAGTATTGTTTTGATTTTGACCACTAGGCTTAATTATTGTCTGACACTTCTTGTTCGGTAGAGGAAACTTTTCGGCAATCTCCTCATTATCAGCACAGGAAGGAGGCAGGATTAGACTGAAAGGTTACACCAATTTGTGTAGATAACACAAGAGACACCATTCACAGTAGGAGATGGTCACGGCTCCCCCCTCTCTCCATCCCTGCACAATGACTACTTCCGAGGTCACAGAGCATGCCTGGAAAACTCTTCTATAGAAGTCAATGGGACTTATCCAGTTCACAGGCTCCTATGCACATGAAACTGCTGTAAAGCATCTCTTTGAACGCTGTAAAAAGCAGCTAAGGCAAGATGGCTGCCTCCATAATCATTTACAGACAACAGATTTGAGAAATCTACAGACAGAAAATAAAAATGCCTAATAAGAAAAGAATATATATCAGTTTCTTTTAATCAGTTGAAAAAAAGACATATGTCCATCAAGTTCAACCAAGGGTGGGCAAAGATGTGGATGAAGAGGGGGGATAGGGAATTTTTAAGTTTTGTTTCCCCTACTGACTTTGGAACCTATAAGGCAAGAACCAATCTATAGTAAAGGAATATTTCATTCCTGATCCCAAATTTGTCGTCAGACTGAATCTAGACGTTTTCTATGGCTACATAAGTATTACTATTATTTAGTAGTAAATAGTTACCTAAGCCTTTCTTGAAACCCGTAACTGTTCCTGCTGTGACCAGGTCCTTGGGCAGCTGTTCAACAGATTCACAGTTCTGATTGTAAAGAAAGCTTATCTGCTCTGGAGATTGAACCTTTTTTTTCTCCCCTTATCTTTATGCAAAATACTTTTTTCCCATACTTTTTGTAGGGGCCATTTATATACTTATATAAATTAATCATGTCCCCCCAGAGCCGTCTTTCCTCAAGACTAAATAAGTTCAATTCTTTTAACCTCTCCCCATAACTAAGATGCTTCATTCCCTGTATTAGTTTGGTTGCTCGTCTTTGCACTTTCTCCACCTCCACTACATGCTTTCTATAAACTGAAGCCCAGAACAGAACAGTATATTCCAAATGAGGCCGCACCAATGCTTTATATAGTGGTAATATTACATCTCTGTCCTGTAAGTCCATGCCTCTTATATTACATGCTAATTTCCTGCTGGCCTTAGAGGCAGTTGATTGACAGCTTAGAGGCATGCTGTTCTGTAGTCTATGATCCTTCTTAACAAGCAATCCTCCTATTTTTTTCCCCCAGGACATATGATACCTTCACATTATTCGTAGATTGCATGACTTTACATTTATCCACATTGTACCTCATTTGCCAAGTGGATGCCCAAATACTCAGTGTGCCTGGTCTGCTTGAAATTTATGAACATCTTCCATAGATTGAGCTACACTTGGTGTCATCTGCAGAAATAGAAACCGTGCTATTAATAACATCCACTGTATCATTAATAAATAAATAAAAGAGGACCCAGTACTGAGCCTTCTGAGTTCTGAGATATGTAAAGAGAAAACACAAAAGAGACACTCCGGTTATATGCTCACCCTATGGTGTTATGCTACTAAAGGATCGTCTGTACTTGGAACCCCTATAGAACAAAGTGAAGCCTAATCTTCATTCTCCGGAGAGACTTTTGCCACCCATAGGGTTTTTCTTTTCTTTTTTGAGACCTTTAAAACTTTGCTTTCATTACAAATTCTTTCTTTTTCCAGTTTGAAGGAATTGCATTCAATTTAATCTATACTAGTGCTGTGTGAACCAGCAGTGGGTTCTCATTTTGATTTTTCCTGAAGGAAACTAACTCTTTTTATGGTCACATCAAACATGGAAATGTCCAGTCAATATTAAAACACTCTCCAGGGATCTATCATCCAGGACAAACCTACCTGTAGCTGACTATACACAGGATACTTTATTATCTTTCAACTTGTAAACTTTCAATGTACAGTTGGTTTCATGCAGCTGTAATAGGGATATTCATACATGGAATTTTTTTATGCAGACATTTCTGCTTCTATCTTATTCATCCAAATAGAGTTTTCAGGAATTCCTGTGCTTGATTCTTAATCATCCACATTTAGATAGAAATATAGAATATAAATCATTTCCAAACTTATAAATTTCTACCTCAAATTTGTTGGACTTGGACATTTACCTGTAGACCCCGATTACAAACACAGCGCTAAGATGTGGTCCTTAAAGCAAGCAAAAAATTATATTTTAACTTTTTTTGACGGGGCACCTTCTGAAATTATTCATTTGGGTAACAAACTAAATAAAATACAAACATTTGAAAAATCTTTTACATTTTAGAGGTTCTTGCTAATCAAGATATGTAGTCGTTTGAACATATTGTGATAAATATTACACAAATTATGATCAGCAAATTGCAAATCATGTTTATTTCCCAAGAAAAACAGTTTCCTTTGTTGCCTGGTAGTTAAAGGGAATGTGTCATCAAAAAATGACTTATTGTTTAACTCACATTTTTATGTTAAACACATTTTTTAGAAATTTTTGGTCATTTTTTTAAATTTTACATATCACTTTCAGTATTTTTTTTTTTATAATTCTTAGGTCCTGCAGTTCTCACTTTGGCCACTAAGCCTAATAATTGTCTGACACTTCCTGTTCTGTTTAGAGAGCTTTTCAGCAGTGTGCTCATTATCAGTAAAAGCAGGGTCATACTGAAAGGAGACACCATTGTGTACAGATAACACAGAATCCACCAGTCACCAGAGGAGATGTCACAGCTCCCCCTCTCACCTCCCTTCACAGTGAAAACTCTCCTATACAAGTCTATGAGACAGAATCTGTCTTAAGAATCCTATGTGCATGAAGCTGCTGTAAATTATCTCTCTGACTGCTGTTAAAGCAGTGCAAGCAAGAATGTCTTCCTCACAATCATATATAGACGGCCGAATTGAGAAATCTACAATCAGGAAATAAAAACGACTGAGAGGAAAAAAATATGGATCAGGGGCTTGATTTAATAATTAAAAAAAAAAAATTGCCGACAGATTCCCTTTAAGTACTTGGTTGATATCGTCACTCATCATTTGCAGTCCATGAGTGTGTTTTTAATTCTATCTCCATATCCTTCCCGATACTACTTGCCTACCGGCAGCTGAAATTGTTTCTGTTCCTCACTTCCTGTTGTTTTCTATCATCAGTGCTATTCCTCCTTCTGTATCATTAGTCCCTCTCATGCCACTGACTGTTTTCTTGGCAGTGTGGTTGCCTTCGTCTGCAGGCCATACATCAACATTTTTGCACGGGAGCGCCGATGTCATGCCGTTGACGCTAAAGAACCTGTGGGTTTTCTGAGAGACAACGTCTTCAAGGGTCTTTGTCACAACTGATTCTGAATTGATGGCTATCTCCTTGGGAGGATGTTCTGCAGCTCGTGTTTGTAGGGCTGCCACCATCAAAACTTGTGTCATTTTACACAGCATCATCAAACAAGGGTAGAGTGATAGTTCCTTGGACATGTACCATAAGTGTCCATTCATCGCGACATCTGACACTGAATTGTTCTGGTTCTTTTACAGGTAGGTGTTCTTGAGCAGCTGGAGGTTAATGTGTGCAGCTGATGATACTGACCATGCCAGGAAGCACGCCTCCACATAGATCAAAACAGTTCACTCACAGATGTCTGTGAGTGCTTTTTCTTCCTCATTTCTCAGCACAAACGACTCCTGAACATCCAAATTTGTAGCGCATCCATCTGGCTTGGTGCAGCCTGCTGGAACTCGGAATGAAATTCCTCTAGATGGAACACTACCAAGGAAAATAATTGTTAACTCCAATTATTCTTGGTAGCCTTTACGGAGTTGGTACTGAAGCAGTTGCATCACCGCAAAGGCTATGGTTTCAGCTACAATGTGTGAAACTGCTGTTGACATGATCTGGTCTGATAGTGCCATCTGAAAGGTAGTCAAGTCAATGAATTGCCAGTTGTTCTTAAACCTGTTGAAGATCGTTATTTCAGGACCTTTCAAGAGACCAAGGCAATAAACTACCACAGTTTCCAGCACTATTTCTAGAATATGATGTCGACTTGCAAACCACAACATGTCCTCGCCAAGCTTCTGCTCTAGAAGTTTGCAGGCACCTTTCCTACAACCTGTGTTGGCAGATGTGGTATCAAAACACATGCACTTCACATTGTCAGTAACATTCCAGGTCACGCCTGCATTGTCAGGCTATATTCAGCAAAATTTACACCGCCCTACCACACCCAGACCTTTTAGACGAGGTGCAAATGGGCCATGGCAAAAGTCCAGAAAGTTTGATGGTAGATAGGGATCCTTAAATCTGTGTGTATCTGGTTAAATTTGTTTCTGCATTTTTAGTTTACATACAGCAACAGAATCAGGGGAAAGAAATCACACCTTCAAAAATAAGGACCACCCTAATGTAACATGATTCAAAGAAACTTTTTGGACCAGTTGTTTAGTAGAACTGAATAAGGCCTATGTCCTGTATCCATAGTAGGAAGTTATAATGGTCTACTGCAGATGTGCAGCCCATTAGCAGAAAACTCTTCCACTGAGTGATATGTTACACCCATAGTGTGCTATAATTAGGGGCAAGTATGCTTGAAACACATACGGCTATGTCTACACGGCACTGGTTTACTGTCGTATTGTTAAGCGGATTCATCATTTAAAGGGAATGTGTCATTGTTTAAGTCCCTTTTATGTTAAACACATTTTTTAGGAATTTTTGGTTGTTTGTTTTTTAATTTTTCATATCACTTTCAATATTTTTTAAAAATTCTTAAGTCCTGCAGTTTTCACTTTGACCACTAGGCCTTGTTTGCACTGCTTTAACAGCATTCAGAGAGATGCTTTACAGTAGCCTCATGCACGTAGGAGACCTAAGACTGACTCAATCCCATTCACTTCTATAGGAGAGTTTTCTAGCCATGCTCTGTGACCTGGGAAGACGTCAGTGTGCAGGGAGGTGATAGGGTGAACTATGACTATCTCTTCTTGTGACTGGTGGATCCTGTGTTATCTATTCATACTGGTGTCTCCTTTCAGTTTGATCCTCTTTGTGCTGATAATGAGCAGACAACTGAGAATCTTTCTGTACAGAACAGGAAGTGTCAGACAATTATTAGGCCTAGTGGCCAAAGTGAAAATTGCAGGACTTATTAAAAAATATTAAAAGTGATATGGAAAATGTAAAAAAAAATAACCAAAAATTCTTAAAAAATATGTTGAACATAAAAATGTGAGTTAAACAATAAATCATTTTTGATGACACATTCCCTTTAAAATCTGCAAACATCCGACTGTAAATCATCCCTGTAGAACTCAGTAGAAAATCTGAGTTGTATTCTACACAGTTCAGATTTAAAAACTTAGAACATGTTCTGTAATCTGTTGTATTTCACTTGAAAACAGTGGATTATAGTACAGTTCAATATTAATGGGCCAGCTCTAAAACAACCACAAGATCCGTGCAAAAAACGCTTTAAGAATGAAAAACTACTGTAAAATACTGGTCGGATTCTATAACAGGACTCATTTCTGTGTTTTGTCTTTTTGTGGTAAATCAGAAATAAAATAAATGCAGGTATAATGTGGTATTGAAAGCTAATCCACAGTATTGGATTTGGTCTCTGGCACACGTACATAAGGTACACCACAAATAAGTGCAGTTTTTTTGTTTTATTGTGATTGATCATATGGTTTTGCAGATAAACAAAACTGCATGACAGCACAGTTTTTGGGCACACTGCTACACATGATTGAGCAATAAATGTAAGAAGAGAGAAAAGAAAGAAAAAAATCCATCCATTGACAGAGCAGCCAGATCCAACTGAAGGCTGCAGCCTTTCATTTCTGAAACATATCATAAGAGAGGTAGTGATCAGCAGCTGTGGGCAGGCCGTTTTAACAGCATTATGGACCCCTGGGCAGAGCTGTGCACTGGGCCCCCCAACCAACAAAACCACTCACAGGAACAAATATATACATTAACTTATAACATAGTTGCCAACCCTCCCGTTTTTGGCGGGTCACTCTCGCTAATGGGGGCCGTGTCCCGCCCCCCCCGCTTAAGTGGTTTAACCTCCCGCCTCTTTACGTCTCTTGACGCTGCCCTTCAGCCTCTGTCCTGCGCCGCCGCCAGCAATGTTCTCCTAGCTTTGTGAGAGCATTGCAGGGATAGGGGGCGGGGCTTAGCGGGACCCGCGAAGCTCCGCCCCCTTTCCCAGAGTTAGAAGAACTAGGATGCCAGCAGGACAGGTGAGTGCAGGGATGGCTGTGTGTGTGGGGAGGGGGGTAGCTGATTGCCTGTTAGGGGAGGGGTGTGTGTGCAGTGACTGAGTGCTTGTGAGGGGAGGAGTGTGAAGTAGGTTTTATTATTTTATTGTTACTAGCTATAGGGGCACTGCTTGGCTCATGGGGGGCATCTGCCTGGCTCATGTGGGCATCTGCCTGGCATGGGGGCATCTGCCTGGATAAAGGGGGCATCCACCTGGATAAAGGGGGCATCCGCCTGGCATGGGGGCATCTACCTGGATAAAGGGGGCATCTGTCTGGCATGTGGGCATCTACCTGGATAAAGGGGGCACTTGCCTGGATAAAGGGGGCATCTGCCTGGCATGGGGGCATCTACCTTGATAAAGGGGGCATCTGCCTGGCTCATGGGGCATCTGCCTGGATAAAGGGGGCATCTGCTTGGCTCATGGGGCATCTGCCTGGATAAAGGGGGCATCCACTTGGATAAAGGGGGCATCTCCCCGGGCATGGGGGGGGCATCTGCCGGGCATGGGGGCTTTCCACCTGGATAAAGGGGGCATCCCTGCAGGGGCATCTGCCGGCATGGGGGCATCTACCTGGATAAAGGGGGCATCTGCCTGGCTCATGGGGGCATATGTCTGGCATGGGGGCATCTACCTGGGTAAAGAGGGCATCTGCCTGGCTCATGGGGGCATCTGCCTGAATAAAGGGGGCATCTGCCTGGCATGGGGGCATCTTACCTTGATAAAGGGGGCATCTCCCTGGTTCTTTGGGGCATCTGCCTGGATAAAGGTGGCATCTCCTGGCTAAATGGAGGCATCTGCCATGGCTCATGGGGAAACTACTGGATAAAGGGGGCATCTAAGTGGCTTTTTTGGGGCATTTACCTGGCTATTGGGGACACAAACCTGGCTATTGGGGACACTACCTGGCTTTAGGAAAACTACCTGGCTGTAAGGGGCACAAACCTGGCTGTAAGGGCACTACCTGGCTCTTGGGGACAGCTCCCTGGCTAGAAGGGGGCATTAACCTGGCTACAGGAGGCTACTACCTGGCTACAGGGTTCAAATAGGCCACCGAGATACCTACCTATTGGGGCACAGTTTGGCGGTATCTCCCAGCTCTCCTGTATGCTGAATAGACCATCCAACAGTCCAGGGAAGCTGGGTGACGCCAAAACCCTAATTTAGCTTTCTTCCAGAGCCATTACACATTAGGTGGATTTAGGGTGTGGCTTTTACGAAGGGGCGTGGCTTACATGCAAGATGGGCATGGATATGCAATTTTTTGGCGCGCCGTGCTACGCACGCCGCTTTCAAGTCTCCTGCTTTTTTACTTTCAAAAGTTGGCATGTATGACTTATAACCGACATCACCGCCATATATAGACCACATAGTAGTCAGACAATAGCTCAGGTCACCATCACATGACAGTGAATGCAGCACAGATCCACTGATCCAGAAGCAAAATAACCCCTGACATCCAGGGACTCACAGGAGATGTCTTATCTGAAGAGTCATTCTCTGAGTCCTCCTTTTTTTCTTTTCTTCTCCATCTGACCCAGAACACCATGATGACTTCTTCCACCCATAACTCATCCCTGCAGAATTTAACATACAAACAACTTAGACTTCTCACTTTTTCAGCACCTCTCTACCAATTCCTACCTCTGGTATTGGTGCCCCCATTAAGTAAGTAGGTAGTAATGTTGCCCACCATATATGCCCCCTGTAGGCAGGTATACAGTCCTCTGTAAATAGGTAGGTATAAATGCCCCCTGTAGATGTATAGAGCCCCCCGTGGGTATACAGCCCCATGTAGGTAGGTATACAGCTGCCTGTATATATAGTCCTCTGTAAGTAGGTATACAGCCCCCTGTAGGTAGGTATGCAGCCCCCAGTAGGTAGGTATACAGCCCCCTATATATACAGCTCCCTGTATATAGGTATAAAGCCTCCTATATATATATATACACATCCCCCTGTATATAGGTATGCTGTCCCCTGTAGGTAGGTATACAGCCCCCTATATATACAGCCCCAGTATGTAGGTATACAGTCACCTATATATACGGCCCCCTCTAGGTAGGTAAACAGTCCACTATAGGTAAACAGTCCCCCTATAGGTAGGTATACCGTTGCCTATATATACAGCCCCCTGTATATAAAGCCCTCTGTAGGTAGGTATACAGCCACCTGTATTTACAGCCTTCTGTAGGTAGGCATACAGCCCTTTGTAGGTAGTCATACGGGCCCTTGTAGGTAGGTATGCACCCCCATATATATACAGCCTCCAGCATCTCCTAGGCTGGAAGCCTATGGACTTTCGGCCTAGGAGATACAAGTACAAACAAGATGGGAATGTCCAGCCATTATACCACTCAGGAAGGACACAGGATCTGTGTCTCAGAGATGAACGTTCTTTGGTCTGACATGTGCATGTCAACCCAAGAGCTTTAGAAAAAACTTGGTGCAACATGTCCCACTAGGGCTGCACCATATTTTTAGTGTATTTTGCACCAAAAAACTATTGACAAAAATACTGATCGTTTGTTCAGCTCACCTGTATGGATTCAATTCAGGGTGCACGGACGTGAGGATAGTGAAGCCAACATTCCTCCTAATACAAATGAACATAGAAAATATGCAGGTGTCCAGCAACTCCAAGAGAATCGATCCAGTTAGGTAAATAGATTATAAAATTCCAGCTTTATTGGATAACCTTAAAATTTCAAATAGAAAACAACATGGCAGGTAGCAAACACACCCAAAAACTATTGACGCCCTATTCTCTATATAAATGAACTGTCGTACACCAAAACTAAGCACCTTATATGCCAGGCATGACACATTTGAATAAGCCTACATTTTGTAATGCGCCTAGATTAGGCACACCAATTATACTATGCAAGGTATACCAGAAGCTAGATTTTTGACAGGTTCTTTCATTCAGATGCACTATACACTCATTTAATGCACCTTAAAACTGGCGAGGAGGTGCCTCTTTTCTGACATGTCGCCCTTTGTGAAGATGCGGGCAGAAGCTGGTAAGATTGTGTCATTATCCACAGTGAAATGAGTACTGTATCAACAAGGACTGAAAGGCCACTCTGCCAGGAAGAAGCCATTACTCCAAAAGAAACATATAAAAGCCAGACTAATGTTTGCAAATGCACACAGGAACAAAGACCTACATTTTTGAAGACGTGTTCTGTGGTCTGACGAAACTAAAATTGAACTGTTTGGCCATAATGACTATCATTACGTCTGTAGGAAAAAGAGAGAAGCTTGGAAGCCTAAGAACACGATTCCAACTGTGAAACACGGGGTGGCAGCATCATGTTGTGGGGTTGTTTTGTTGTGGGGTTGTCCTCAGCAGCTCGCCACTGCAGGTCAGTAGAAGCCAGTAAACATGGCCCTGAATTCAAAAATGAAACTTATAAAACAGGACTGCGGCACGATGCATCAGTGTAGTGAGACAACCCCTTTAAGGATAACCAAGTCAATGTTTTGGAGTGGCCATCACAAAGCCCTGATCTCAATCCTATTGAAAATGTATGGGCAAAGCTGAAAAGGCAGGTGCAAGCAGGGCGACCTACAAACATGGCTCAGTTACACAAGTTCTATCAGGAGGAATGGGCCAGAATTCCTACCAACTATTGTGAGAAGTTTGTGGAAGGATATCCAAAATGTTTGACCCAAGTCATACAGTTTAAGGGCAATAATACAAAATAATAATGAAATGTATGTAAACTAAATCTAAAAATGCCTTAAAAAATTCTCTCTCTCATTATTCTGGCATTTGCCAAATATAAATAATTTTGGTAATTCTAAGGCCATGTTCACACGGCTTATTTGGGACGGATTGGAGCCATACTGCGCGCCGTATTTGCGCTGCAGTATGGCTCCAATCCGTCCCTGTCATTACGGTAATCCACAGTTCTCATAGAGAACTGTGGATTCCGTCGCTCCTCCCCGCTCGGCGAATCCGCCGCGGGGGTGTAACGGAGGAGTGGATCCGCTGGGCCAACGCAAGCGTGATAGCTAAGCCACGCCAGGGAACGGAGTCTAAGTAGCCCCGGTTTTTCACCAGAGCCTGCCGCAAAGCGGATGGACTTGCTGCGGCTGAGGCTACCAGGTCGTTACCCTGACGTGACTTGCTTGCGATGGCGGGCCGGGGTACAGCGTGGTGCAAAATCGAAATTCCGAGGCGTAGTCGGGGACAGGCAGAAGGTCGGGGCAGGCGGCAAAAGGTTCGTGGTCAGAGGCAGGCAGACGGTCAGGCAGGCGGCAAACAGGAAAGGTAGGAAACGTAAGCAGGCGACTGGTACACGGGAAATCAAGACTGAACTCAACACACTAAACGCTCCAAAAACACACCAACAGACTGGGGAGCGAGTGCTAGGACGTCTACCATATATAGGACCAGCGGCCGTCAATTAAACAATTAAAGGCGCGCTGGCCCTTTAAATCCGGACCAGCCGTCGCGGCGCGCGTCTTAAGCAGGGATTATGCGCGCGGGGGGCTGTCAGAGCTGGAGACAGGAGCGGGGACTGATAAGTACGGGGTTTCCAGCCCTAGAGCAGAAGGACCACGGCTGCGGGCAGCCGCAGCACCCGTGCCGGACCCCGTGCGCACAGGGGGACGGCCGCGGCGAGCTGCGGCGGCGCCGCGCGCCGTGACAGGGGGGAGAAAGTGACATGTACATTATTTACGGCACGGACGCGCCGTAAACAATGCATTGTTTATGGGGCCGGCGAGCAGCTCCCCCGCCACACCTCTTATTCAAGCCGTATTGCGGATGGGATCCGTCCCGCAAATACGGCTTGAATAAGCCGTGTGAACCAGGCCTAATAGACCTAAATCGGGTAAGGTTTATTCTGATTTCATGTCAAATAGTGAGAAAAACATGTAAAGGTCTTTTTATAAGTGAAAAGTAAACTTCGTTTAAACTTATGTTGTTTGTAAACAGGCCTTGTGTTTTTGTTAATTCAAACAGGGGGCTTTGGTGATCAGTAAAATGTAAGCATGTCTAAAAATGGAAACATAACTCACCGCCACTTTATTGGGTCCCCTTCCAACTGCTCGTAACACTTAATTTCAATCAGCCAATCACAGGCGGCAACTCATCTTTGGGCATGTAGACAGGGTCAAAAAAAAACCCTGCATTCAAACCGGCATCAGATGGGAAAAAGGTGATTTGATTCCCTTTTGAACGTGGCAGGGTTTTTGGTCCCAAAAGGGGCGGGGTCTGATATTCAAAACGTGATCTCCGGGGTTTTTACGCACAACCATCCTAGGTTTACAGAAAGGTCCAAAAAGAAAAAACACCATGGGGCAGTCCTTGGGCAAAATCCTTGTATGCCAGAGCAAAGGAAAAATGGGCAACGGGTTTTCGAGCTGATAGAAAGGAAACAGTACTCAAATAGCCACCCTTACAACCGGGTGGGCAAAAGCACTCAAAACCACAGTAGGGCAACTTTGAGGCAGATGGGCTACACAGCAAGCCCAAAACCCGGGGGCCACCCTTTCGCAAAAACCCCCAAAACGAGGCCCTTTTCCCAACCACGAAATTGGACAGTAAAGTTTGGAAAAACTTCCCTGTCTTATAGTCTCGATTTCTGCTGCACATTCGGATGGTAGGGTCAGAATTTTGGCGTAAACAACTTTAAACCCAGGGAACCCCATCCTCCTTTTAAAATCAACGTTCAGGCTGGCGGGGGTTTTTTCAGGGTTGTGAGGAAAAATTTTTTGGGGCACTCTTTGGGCCCCTTGGTCCCCAATTGAGCATCTTTTGAAACCACCTTGGGGGAAACCCTATCCCCACGAAAAATTGGGGCCTTTTCCTAAAAGAAAAAGGGGGCCCAAACCCTTTAAACAAAGAAAGGTGTCCCTAATAAATTTCCGGGTGAGTGTAAAACAAAAGTATAAAAAATGTGCATGTATCTATACTTTGTATTAAATGGGTACTATAGGGTTATTATGAAATCGGGTGAAATTGAAATTTATGCATGCTTGTGTGTGTGTAAATATAGGGGGGCCTCCCCTTTAGGGGCAAAAAAGTGATTTTTTAGCCCAAAACTGTTTTCATAAAGGGCCCAAAAGTTTTTCTTAATAAAAAAAAAACATTTTAAGGGGTTTCCCTCGGGGAACTGATTGCAAAACCAATCCTTTTTATTCAAAGGGATTTCCGATCCCAGCGGGCACTCGAACTTCCAAGAAAAAAATAAAGGTTGCTAACAACACACGCCTTTTCCGTTCTGACTGAGATTTTTGGGGGCCTTTTCCCAAAATAAGTGGGGGTCCCAGGGCCCCCAAACCCTATCAGACTTTGTTTGGTATACCCTATTATTCCCTTTTTTAAAGTGCAAGATGGGAACACCCCTGTAACTAATATTTAAATTTTGCATTAAAAAAATTTTAAAAAGGGATTTTTTTTAGGAAAAATTTTTTTTTTCTTTCTTTTTTATTTGGTTTTAAACAAAAACATTATAGCAAGGCCCAAAATATATCGCGTGGCTAGGCGATGGCTGTGTGAGGACGCATCTGGCTGAGCTCCTCGTTCCCTGCGGTATATACCAGCTATTTTTTCAAGGAAACATGGGGAAAACTAATAAAAGGCAGAAGAAAAGGACACTGCTACTGCACAATAGGATCCAGGCTCCTTGCTCTCCATCTGGAGCACCCCAGCCCGCCCAGGCAGGCATAGAGGAGTCTCTCTCTGGCCCCTGTGGCCCATCCACTCCATCCTCTTGGTCCTTTCTTGGGCATAAACCCGAGAGGGACCGCACCACTGCTGGGAGCCTTTACTCCTCAAGGACTGCTCCCCTACCCCATATACAGACCCCTCCTGAGGTACCTGCCATATTGCCTTGGGGGCAGGAAAGAGAGGACACTGGCCTTATGAGAGCCCAGGGCCTGACACCCTGCAACACCTTGGGGCCCCATACATTCACAGGGGCCCTCCTGGTCCTCCGGATCCTCCTGGGCAGCGTCTCCTGCACATGGAATACCCTCACCACAAGCTGCCATGTCTTGCTCACACCTAGCACAGGACTCCGAACGTGCCCTAACGCCCTGCGGGGGACAGCTTGGGGCCGTCACTTCACCCTCATCTGCTAATCCACATCTGGCTGCCAGTCTACAGGGGACACCCCCAATCTTTGGAGCTTCAGCGCAGCAACCTGGTCAGGTTCATATATCTTTTCCTATCACTGAGGCACAAGCTCACTTAGAGGACAACAAGTCTGTAAGGGTTCGTTCACACGGCTGATTCTGGGACGGATTTCAGCCGTATTGTGCGCCGTATTGCACTCCAATACGGCTGAAATCCGTCCAGGTGATTAAGGTAATCCACAGTTCTCATAGAGAACTATGGATTCTGTCTCTTCTCCCTGCTCGTGAAATAAGACGAGTTGGGAGAAAGTGACATGCACATTATCCCGGCGGGATACGCGCCGCAGACAATGGTGGTCTATGGGGCCGGTGAGCAGCCGGCCCCCCCACCGCTACACGGCAGCCGGCGTAATTGCAGGCGAAATCCGTCCCCGCAATTACGCTGGCAATAAGCCGTGTGAACTTCGCCTAACCCTAGCGGACCTGAAACACCTACTACAGTCGCATCCATCGAGGGCGGATATTTCCTTACTGGCCAAACAAATAGTCGACGAATGCAAACAGGAGTTTGCCCACTTTCGTACGGAACTATCCTCCCTACATTCCAAAGTAGACAGGTCGGAACAGGCGCAGACCCAGACCTCTGCCGCTCTCTCTTTTGTATCCAAAGAAGTTGCTCATCATTCTGTCCAACTGTTCTCTTTACAGCAGCACCTGGATGATATTGAGAACCGCAGCAGGCGCAATAATCTGAGAATTAGGGGTCTTCCTGAATCTATCCCTAATGTTGACCTGTTCTCGGTCGTCACTACTATATTCAATGACCTTTTGGGCCGCCAACCTTTGGCTCATATTGAAATCGATAGGGCTCATAGGGCCCTAAGGCCGCCCAACCCCGATGACCCCAGGCCGCGTGACGTCATATGTCGAGTCTACTTTTTTGCCATGAAAGAGTACATATTTTTTGAAGCCAGATGACGCAAGTCACTGACATTTCAAGGTTCCCCCATTCGGATTATGCAGGACCTGTCCAGACTCACCCTAGCCCAACGAGCATGCCTTAAACCGCTTCTGGACATTCTCCGAGAAAAGAACATTCCATTTTACTAGGGGTATCCCTTCATCCTACGCATCCGAACGGACAAGCAAGTCCTCATAATCCGCTCGGCTGCAGACATTCTGCAGTCTCTAGGTATTCAAGACCTATCCTTCCCAGACTGGCCTACGCTGTCATCACTTGCTTCTAGACCTACAATGTGGAAGGGATATCTTCAGTTGGTTCCTGTTCCACATACCTCTGCTGGGTCTAGAGGATGTCAAGACAGGCACCAACGTCCTGGGGGGTTCTCGAACCAGGACCGGAGACGCTCCCCTTCTGTGAACCCCCCTTAACCCTCCCTTCTGGTGTACACGCAGCGACTCCTCATTTGCCATATGTTGTGTGGGACTCGGGGGTTTCTGGAGAGTACCTTCCAACCGCTTTCACGAAAATTTAAAAATCGAATTCTTCCCCTTTCTGCCCAGGGGATTGTATTGCTATGCGGGGACCTCAACATTACTCTAGACCCCACCTTGGACAACTCCTCCGGGAAATCATCTTTGTCATATTCGGTTATCAAGAGGGTGAAGAGGGCTTTCCTACTGCTCCAGCTTTGTGATTCCTGGAGGATGTTGCATCCCACGGACAGGGATTATTCCTTTTACTCTCCCCCTCATGGCTCTTACAGTCGCCTGGATTACATTATGATTCAGCACATGGCTCTACTCCTGCTTGTGTCCACCTCCATCGGCAATATCCTATGGTCCGACCATGCTCCTATATTTTGTACTGTTCAGCTTCCGGCTCTACGAGAAAGAATCTGAAACTGGAAGCTGAACGAGTCCCTTCTCTTAGACGCCCCTTGTGTTGCGGAGATTGAGTGGACCATCTCTCAATTTACATCTTACCATGAGAATGACCCTACCCCAGCAATTACCCAATGGGAAGTGCTTAAATGCGTGATCCGGGGGGGGTTTTGATCAAACACGGTTTTAGGCTTAAAAAGGATAGATCTGCCAAGCTTAAAAAAGCTCTTGCTAATGTTTCTGCTCTAGAAATGGCACATAAAAGCGCCATCTCCCCCACCATTCTCCGGGAATTACGGGACGCGTCTGGAGGTGAAGCGCCTTCTGGAGGCATCATGGGGTCAGCTCATACAAACCTGCCGTAGCAAATGCTACGAGTATGGCAACAAAAGCGGACGGATACTTGCCAATGCGGTCCGCTCCCAGATGATGCAGTCCTACATTTCCTCGATCAAAACTGCCACAAATTCTGTGGTTCACCACACTGACGAGATTGCCCATTCTTTCCAAAATTTTTACTCTAAACTATATAACTTACCTCCTCCCTCCCTTCCACACCAGCCAGATGTTTTCCCTCACCCTTCCTTATTATCCAGAGTCCCACCCGAGATTGTAGAAAAACTAGAGGAACCATTCTCTTTACTGGAACTGAAGTTTGTTATTAGGGATCTTCCAGGAGGTAAGAGCCCAGGATCGGATGGTTTTACAGCTCAGTTTTTTAAGACCTTCCTGGAACCCTTCTGCCCCTTACTCCTGGAAGCTTTCAATTCTATCATGGCAGACTCTCCTTTGCCTCCTCAAGCCATGATGGCGCATGTTGCTGTTATCCCTAAAACTGGAAAGGATCCCCAGTCCTGTGGCAGCTACCGCCCCATTTCTTTGTTAAATGTTGATGTCAAAATATATGCAAAAATGATCGCTAACAGACTCAACCTGCTCCTGAACTCTATTGTCCATCCAGTTCAGGTAGGCTTTGTTCCGGGCAGATAGGCGCGCGATAACATGCTCAAGACTCTCGATATTATTCATTATGCTTGCACTCATAAAATACCCCTTTGGTCTTATCCTTGGATACAGAGAAGGCATTCGACCGTATTTTGTGGCCTTCCCTCCATCCAAACCTTGCCCAGATTGGATTGGGCCCTACGTTTCTCTCTAAGATTGCAGCTTTGTATCGTGTGCCCTCTGCCCGTATCAAGGTTAATGGCACCTTATCTGATCCCCTTTCATCTCAAATGGGAAGAGAACGGGCTGTCCCTTTTCCCCCCTTACTGTATGTTTTAGTAATGGAAAGCCTGAATTACGATTGGGAAAAGGGAGTACAAGTGTGCTGCTTTCGCAGATGATCTTTTGGTATATATTTCTAATCCACACATTTCCCTCTCATCCCTGATGGCCGACTTCAGAAACTTTGGAACCTGGTATACTTTTAAAATTACTTTTCAAAATCAGAGGCATTAGGCATAGGTGTCAGTCCGCAGGACCAGGCTTCCGTTCAATCTAATTATCCTTTCGAATGGCCTAAAACTGGTATTTCTTATCTGGGGATACACATATTGGAGTACCTTTCGAAACTCTTTTCCAGCAATGTCCTCCCCCTCCTCACCAAAATTAAAAAAGACTTAGATAGTTGGAACAAAAAGGAGCTGTCTTGGTTCAGCAGAATAAACTTGCTCAAGATGACTATCCTTCCAAAATTATTGTACCTTTTCCAGCGCTTCCCATACATATACCGGTTACATTCTGGAAGACGGTGCGATGGTGTTTGGATTCTTTTGTTTGGTCCAACCGGAGGGCGAGGATAGCGTATGATACGCTTGTTAGGCCTAAAGACGCTGGAGGCGCTGGCCTACCGGATTGAGAACTGTACTATCTGGCCTCAGCCTATTCGCGCTTTTTAGCATTGGTTTCAGATCGAGATAACAAATCATGGGTGGGACTGGCGGAGGATCTTAGTTCGTCGGCAGTGGCTGTTCTCCCCTGGACCTGGACTCCTGCTCTCCAAAGTGAGGCCTCCACCTCTTTTTGTGTTATGCACACAATAGCTGTCCTTTACTCATACAGGAATTCTGATAATCTCATAGACCGAGAAGGCCCCTCCTAATGTAACACTATACAAGTTGTTTTTGAACTTGTACTCCTTATGGGGAGCCCTTTATGTCCCCCTTCTCGCTCTAACCTTTCCCCTTTTTTTTTCTTTGTATGAGTGTGGGTGATGCGATGTCTTGTCCTTTTTGTGGTCCTTTGTGCTGTCCATGCTCTCTTCACATGTATATTTATCAACAACAATAGTCAGAGAAAATCTAATTAAAAAAATAATTTTATTTATTACTCACAAAATTTAAAATCACCATACAAAAATGTATAAAAGTAAAACACGATAATGGGGATTAACACATACCAAAAGGGAATTACATCAATAATACATATAAATACAATTAACTACCAAGATCCATATCTACATAGTGAAATATATACCAAAAATAGTAATAGTGTTTGAATTTAAAAAAATATTTTTTGGAATATATATTTCACTATGTAGATATGGATCTTGGTAGTTAATTGTATTTATATGTATTATTGATGTAATTCCCTTTTGGTATGTGTTAATCCCCATTATCGTGTTTTACTTTTATACATTTTTGTATAGTGATTTAAATTTTTTTTAGTAATAATTAAAATTATTTTATTAATTTGATTTTCTCTGACTATTGTTGTTGATAAATTTGTATTGAGTTGGTCAGTGGTTAGTTACTATTTGTTTTTTTTCTTCTGTATTGTGGTCTCTTCACATGTAGTTTCTGTGTATGCGATTTTCTGTAGAAGGGTGCTTACAGAACCCTGCGGTCTTCCAGGTTTCTTTTTAACCCCTTAAGGACCAGGCGTTTTTTTTGGGTGACACGTTCGTTTTTCCCTCCTCGCCTTCTGAAAGCCATAACTTTTTTATTTTTCCACCTACATAGACACATGAGGGCTTTTATTTTGCGGGATAAGATGTTCTTTCTAAAGGTGTTCTTCACTATACTATAGAATATACTGGGAAACCGCAAAAAAATTCCAAGTGGGACAAATTGTGAAAAGAAATGTATTTTCGCCATGTTTGCGGGGGTTTTGCTTTTACGGCGTTCAATCTTCGATAAATATAATGTGTTTTCTGTATTCTACAAGTTGCTACGCATCCGGCAATACCAAACATGTAGGGTTTCCGTTATGTTTTGGTACCGAAAAAAAATTCCAAACATTTTCTATTTCTGAAACTAGCGCCACGGCGCCTTTTTGTGCGACCAGTAACTTTTTTGTACTAACACCTACGGATGTCAGTGAGGAGGCATTTTTTGCGAGCTGAAGTGTAATTTTTATCGCTAGCAGTTTGGAATGCATGCAACTTTTTTGATAATTTTATTCCATTTTTTGAGTGACGTAAAATGCCCAAAAAAAACGCAATTTTGGCGTTTGGAATTTTTTTTTCTTCTAGGGTGTTCCCGGTACGGGAAAAATTTATGTTATATTTTTATGATCGACTTTTTCGGACGCGGCGATACCAAATATGTGTAACTTTTTTATTATTTTAATGATTTTATTTGTAAAATGGGGCACTTGAAACTCCCATAGAACAGAATAGAGAGTTGGTCACAAGCACAGTAAAACTGAGCTGGGTACGAGGAAAAGCCTCCACGACTGGGAGAAATGAGTCTGATGTGTGGGCCCGTATCCTTATCTTAACTGACAGGGCTCTTGTCTGTTTGCTCATAGGGAGATGCCGGTTAAGATGAGAGGAGGTGAAAAGCCGCACATCAGAATCATCTCTCCCAGCCATAGTACTTCTCCCCAATGTGATCACAGTTTTACCAGGTGTTTTACTATAAAGCATCGCCGCATATATCGCCGCACATATCGCAGGGACCAGAAAACCTGCAGCTATTTCATGCTGTCTGTCATTCGGGCCGCATGAAAGGAGTGACAGGTTCCTTTAAAGCTTAAAACTCCCAAGATCTGTCAGATCTCAAATTCAGGACCTGCTGTATGAGAAGCAGAAACACTATGTCCCATTAGGGCGGCCCCATTTTTTGGGTGTATTTACGCCAAAAAACTGCTGACACTCTATTCTCTATATAAATGAACTGTAGTACACCGAAACTAGGTGCATTATACACCAGGCACAACACATTTGAATGCGCCTAACGTAGGTGCATCTAGTGTGCTACCAATGATATGCTGTGTGCCTAAGTTATGCTATGTGTCTAGAATAGGTGCATCAATTACACTATGCAAGGTATACCACACGCCAGATTTTTGACAGGTTCATTCATTCAGGCGCACTATACACTCACTTAATGTGCCTTAAAACTGACGTGGCGGGCCCTTTTCCAAATTTTCGCCCTGGGTTGACAGGCGTGGAGTCGTAAGCCAAACTCCAACTCCAACCCTCTTTTTCCTGATGCGACCCAACGCCCGACGACTCCTACTCCACCCCACCCCTCAAATGGGCTTTAAGTGATAACTTTACTGTAAAAAAGGGTTACATCGGGCTTTTTAACACCTATGAAACTAATAAGCTTTTTAAGGTAGAACAACACGAAAAATAAAATAGTAAAAAAGTTTGAACTTTTGATTTTCACTCCATATCTCCCCATCCACTACAACTTTGTACATGTGGCTACCATCATTTTATGCGGGCATCTCCCCATTTTATACATATTTTATTTAGTATTTAGCCTGCTTATTCTGCAGATCTTGTCTTTAACTGAATTTTTGGGGCTATGTTCACCCCGGTTAATTGCGGGACGAAATTTCCCCCGCAATTACCCGTGTGACGGGGGGGGGGCGGGAGCGGGGGATAAGCGGGGGGCCGCACTTCGCCGCCCATAGACATCACTGCCCTAGCGGCGCGTAATACGCCGCTAGAAAGTGACATGTCAAATTTTCCCCCGCCCCCCGGATTCCCGGGGGGGGGGGAGACAAACCCATAGTTCTCTATGAGAACTGTGAATTACCAATAAATGGGCCTTTTTTCGGCCCGTAATTTGGGCGCAGGGCGCGAATTACGGACCGAAATAGGGCCCATTTAACCGTGGAAATGGCCTTACTGTTTTGCTCCTAAAATCAAAATTTGGTTTTCAGCACTGCCTGAACCCGGGGCCCTGGATAAATTTCAACAGATCTTGACCAAAATCTCATCTCAGTTCTCTTCTACACTTTCCCCAATTTGGTGCAGACTGGACGGGGTATAAAACATCCGGCTTCAATGGGCCCCTTTCCTTTTGCTCATCAAGCGGGGCTCCCGCGGGAAAAACATCTCAATCCGACACAGCGGTCCAATTAGAAACTTTTTTCATAAACAGTGCAGGGGTACAACATTTAAAAAAGCTGGGCTTGGGCCAACGCTTTTCGGGAAACTTGTGCCCTTTGACGGCTATTAAAATTAAAAAGACAGACATCTTAAAAAAACAAGAGCCAGCCAATGGATTTTTATGGATATGACGTGGGGCAGGTTGTTCTAAAATTCTAGGGGTGAAAATTTGCATATGTTATATGGTTAGATTTAAGGTTAATAAAATTCAATAAAAATCACTTTTAAATAATTTAGTCCCAGTGGGACCCTTTGTTCATTTCAAAAATCCAAAAGCCTCCCTTTGGCGTAATTACTTTGCCAATTGCCTCCTCGATATGGTTTTTTTTAATGGCTTCAATTCTAAAATCAAAAAATTGCTGTATTTCCCCCCATGAATTTTTATAAAATGCTTTGCCCGCTCCAGAAGTTTGTCCTTTTCTTTCGATAAAATTTAAATGTTCACCCCATTTTTTGGTTTTTTTAACTTTCGGATAGTACCGCCTATAAAACTTTTTTACAACATATTTGCATTTTATGATGTACACCACATGGTGGGTGTCCAATTTAAAAATTGCTTTATATATAACTTTTGGTTTCTGGTGCATCTGGAATACGTTTTTCTTTTTTGTCAATTACACAAATAACTCGTGCCCCCACATGCAAAGAAACCCTTTTTGACACCATGTTTGTGTACATCATTTGGGGAAGGCGGCACGGTGAATGAACATTTCCCACCTTTTGCCCTCTTGGGGACCACCAATGCCTCTATCATATCTCAATAAAGGGGTCCTGTCGTAAAATGCCTATGTTTTTTGTAGAAAAAACTTTTTAATTTCCTGGAAACTGTGCAAAACCCCTTTTTTTGGATATATCAATTTCCAAAAATGCAACTTCGATTCCATAAAACTGTAAAAGGAAAGTTTGCCTTTTTTGGGGCATCCCCTTAAGGGGAATTTGCAAATGCCCCAAAAACATTTCAACTCCCCATACGAAAACCGGGGGCGGAAATACATTTTTAAGGGAAAAAAGTTGCCCTTCACCTAAACAATAGAAGCAAATTCCCTATGGTGAGAAACCTTAAGCCAAAAGTACTTTTACTTTGGAAAAGACATCAGAGGTGGAAAAACAAAAGAATAGACTGCTCAGGAGCACACCAAAAAAAATTTGACACTGGCCAAAAAAAGGGTCAGATTAAAATCTCAAACCCAGTTACTAAAAAGATAAGCCCAAAAAAAGGGGGAAAATAAAATGAGAAAAAATTTACCTTTACCACAGGATAGCACAGATTTCGGAAAATTAAAAAGTTTTCCCTAAAAAAACAAGGCTTTTTTTAACGACAAGAGGAATTTTTGAGGGAAGTTAAAAATTTTTTCCAGCACTTGCGCACAGAGGGATCCAACTTAATATTCAATAAAAACGCATCTTTTTTTTGAAGATTGTTTAAAGACAAAGATAAAATCAACACATTTTTCACGGTTGGGCCCTGAAGTTTTTGGGCCTTAATCGAAAATAAAACCAAAACCCCAAAGTTCCCTTAAATATCACTTCCACAAACAATCAAAACATCACCAAAAATTAACCCCCAAAAAACTCCTGTTTACTTCGGGATAAACGCGGGAGTGCTGCGGGGAATAAGTCTCCATTCACACAAGGCCCCACCAAAAATTTAATATACCTGCGGGTTCTAATGCAGTAACAATCTAATTTAAAATTTTTAATAGATTAAATAGGTCTGATTTTAGTTTAAGCCCCGGGGATATCTGGTGTCCAACACCAAATCCAAAAAGTTTCCCCTATCTTTAGCCGTTTTTTTTCTACCCCCACCCCGAAGGGTCGGCTACGACAGCATCAGCATACCTTTTTCCCGGATCTTAAATTGACAGGAATTCAAAACTGGCACATACCACTCAAACATATAGGAACCATTGTCGGCAATAGTGTGTTAGAGGCCAAAGTTGCATCCAAAACAGTTGTACTAACCTTCCTTGGGTGAATCATTAGGGCAAAGGAATTGCAGTGACAATTCTCTTTTGAACAGGAGATTCCATTTTTGAAAAATTTAAAACAAAGGGGTTACAAAAAGGGGAATATAAACAAGCCCGAATAAAAAGTAAAATCTTAATGGGGATAATCTTATTCATGGAAAAAAAAAAAGATAAATGAAACAAGGGGCTGTAGTTTTTTCCACACATTTTTAGCAGACAGTACCAAGCATTACTGCAAATTATACAAAAAAAGTATCTCCCGTTCCACCACTGACCTTCCCAAACAAATTTTGGGCCAAAAGGGTTGAAAAATTTTATATCTACTAGAGCTCGCACTATTGGAAACATTTTTTCCCACCAGCCTTTTTTCCCTTTCTACAATAGGAATAAGGCAAAGGTTTGATTTGAAAGGCCCCCCTCATATAAGGTGGGAACAAGCAGGTGGGTTTATGAGATATAGGTAAAAAGAAATTTGGTTTTTTCTTCCTTGTTACACAAAAACTTTCCCATCACACATTTTTATAATTGCCCCCACAGTATTATTTAGCCCTACATGTTTGGTGTGAATCAGAAAACTACATTAAAATTGGAAATCACCATAGGAGTTTAAATGTAAAATTCGTGAACCTGTATGAATCACGCACTCCATTTACGTAAAATATCTGAGCGTCAAAACATTTTAGAGATGTCCATCAGCATGTTTGATACATTTAAAGTCATAGTTTTTTAAAAAAAAATTTAGCCAGACCCATCCTTTTTTACTTGGGGAAAAACGCTGGTAGTCCGTTTAAAATTCCCATTCACACAAGGGTCACCACCACAAATTAAAAACCCGCGGGATCTAATGCTTTAACAGTCTAATTTGTATTTTTTAATAGATGTAAAGTAGGTCTGATTTATAGTTTAAAAAGCCCCGGGATACTGGTGTCCAACACCAGAACCAAAGCTTCCCCAAACTGTTGCCGTTTTTTTATCCCCACCTCAATGGGTCGGCCATTTCAATAGCTAGACTTTAAATGATCCAAACATGCCTGATGGACTCTCAAAATGTTTTGACGCTCCCGATATTTTACGTAAACTGGGGTGCTGAATCATACAGATTTCACGAAATTCTTACATTTAAAATCCTAGTGGGCAACCAATTACTGAATCTACATGATTCACACCAAATCATTAGACTACAAAGTACTTGACAAATAAAAACTGTGTGATGGAGAAAGTTTTTTTGTGTAACAAAGGAAGAAAACACTTTTACTTTTTACCATAATCTACATAAACCGACCTGCTTGTTCCACACTTATATGAGCCTTTCAAATCAAGCCATCTTCCCTTTATTCCACTTGAAAAAGGAAAAAAGGCTGGGTAAAACAATGTTTCCAATATGCGACTTTTAATATAAATTTACAACCTTTGGAAAAATTTGTTTGAGGACAGGACTGGTGAGGACGGGGAGATACTTTTTATAATAGCAGAAAACGCTTGGTACTGTCTCTAAACTGTGTGGAAAAAACTACACCTTTGTTTCATTTTCTTTTTCCCTTTTCTCCATGAAAAGATACCCCCTTTAAATTTTCTACTTTTTTTCAGGGCTTGTTGTATTTCCACTTATTGTAACCCCTTTTTTTTTAATCTGTTACAATATAGAACTCCCCTTTTCAAAAAAGAATTGTCACGAAATTTCCTTCTACCCTAATGAACTCACAACGGAAGGTTTCGACAACATTTTTTAGGAGCAACTATTGGCCTCTAACACACTATTGCCCAACAATGCTTCCTAAATGTTTTAGTGTGTAAGTGCCATTTTAGAATCTCCTGTCAATTTAAGATCCAGGGAAAGGGCATGCTGAGCTGTCGTAGCCCGACCCATTCGAGGTGGGGGGTAGAAAAAACGGCTAACAATAGGGAAGCTTTTTGGGTTCGGGGTTGGACACCCGATATCCACGGGGGTTAAACATAAATCAACCTACTTTACATCATTAAAACTACAAATTAATCTGTTTTCATCATTTGACCGCAGGATATTAAATTTGTGGTGGGGGGGCCTTGTGTGAATGGAACTTATTCCACACACTACCACGTTTATCCCGAAGTAAATCAGGAGTTAGGGGTTAATTTTCAGGGATTTACGATTTTTCTGTGGAAGTGAATTTAAGGAGACTTTGGAGTTTTGTATGTTACGATTAAGAGCCAAAGCATTCAGGGTCGAAAAGCTGAACCATGCGTTGATTTTTACTTTGTCTTTTAACAAGTCTTCCAAAAAAAATGCTTTTATAAAAAATCTAAGTTGGGTCCTCTGGCGCAAGTGCGGAAAACCTCTTTTTAAATTCCTCAATTCCTCTTGTCGAAAATGCCTTGTTTTTGTAAACAACTTTTAATTTCCCGAAAATCGTGCAAAACCCTGTGGGAAAGGTAACCCCCTTTTCTTCATTATTTTTTCCCCTTTTTTGGGGTTATCATTTATAAATGGTTTGAGTTTAATCACCCTATTTTTTTCCAGGTCAAATTTTTTTTGGTGTAGCCTCTCGAAGCAGTCTACTACTATTTTTTTTTCCCCCTAAAATTCCTTTCCAAAGACAATTTCGGGTTGGCTC